>OX359266.1:44467538-44630038 GCA_947179155.2 Hedera helix | reverse complement strand
TAAAATATTATGCAGTGACAATTATTGATGAAATGATGCGTAACAGTTACGATGTCAATTATCAGAACAATAGTATGAGACACTGTGCAATACCGCGTGCTACTGTAGAGTACCGTGTGCTACAGAAAATACCATAAATTACCGTATGCTACTATTCTTTTATCACCGGTATTTTAACAGTTAACACCGTTGACTATTTTTATTTAAAAAGGTTACTTCTGTCGTTTTCTATATCCGACAAATATTCCGTTGTGGGGTCCACCAATAATTAGTTATTTCGGCGCCGTCGTATGGCCCGAATATTCCCCGACAAAACGAATATTGTCCGACAAAATAAAATTTACACATAACATCCTTAACTTTCAATTTTGTTAATTTAACCTGTAAGACCCCGAATTTTATGAAATATAAAATTTAATTTTTCTTCATATATTTTTTTTTTCCTGAAACAGTAAGTGGTTAAATCGATAAAGTTTAAAGTTAAGGATGTTATGTGCAAATTCTATTTTGTCGGATAATATTCGTTTTGTCGGGGAATATTCGGGCCGTACGACGGCGCCGAAATAACTAATTTTTGGTGGAGCCCACAACGGAATAATTGTCGGATATAGAAAACGACAGAAGTAACCTTTTTAAATAAAAATAGTCAACGGTGTTAACTGTTAAAATACCGGTGATAAAAGAATAGTAGCATACGGTAAATTATGGTATTTTACTGTAGCACGCGGTATTCTATAGTAGCACAAGGTATTGTGCGGTGTTTATATTATTGAATTGATAAATTGGTTATTACACAGTATTTGCATTATTGATCTGATAATTGATACCGTAACTGTTGCACATCATTTCATCAATAATTGTCATTTCATAATATTTTATGTTATCAATTCAATAATTGTTGTTACACAGTATTTTGCATTATTGATTCAATAATTGTCATTACACTGTATTTCATATCATTGAGTCAATAATTGTTGGTGCACTGTCTTTAAAATTATTGAACAAAATAATTGTCACAGTAGCAAATACACAGTAATTTATATTATTAAATTAATAATAATCTGTCACGTGTTTATTAAATTATTGTTGAATTATTGTCGTAGCATTATTTTATATGCAGGACATGTAGGAAGAATATATATATATATATATATATATATATATATATATATATATATATATATATATAAAAAATTTATTTAATTACTATTTGGAATAGTAAAAACATGTGGGCCCTCTGTGGGACCCACATGAAAAATGAAATGTGAGAATTGCTTGCTGGGTGGGTTGGTGAGAAGGAGAAAAGCAGCCAGACGGCTGCTACTGCAATTCAGCACTGGCGTGCTGCTCACCTACCGCATAGTAACTTCTTTTCTCCTATAAATAGCTTGCTCAGCTGAATAGAAAAATCACACCTAAAACATAAAATTTTTCTATAAGAATTTTATGAGTTTTCTCTGAGAATAGTAAGGTTATTTTGAGAGTTTGAAAGCCAAAAGGAGTGCAGAAAATTTTCAAGTAAGTCTTTTATTAAAGAGTAGTAATTTTATAAATTCCTATTTTTCACGGTATTCACAAATCTTCCTTTAGAAGACTCTTCTGTGAGAAGATTCGTTTTTAAAAGCTTTCTTTGGAAGATTTATTTTGGAATATTATTTTAAAAACTATGTTAAAGTAGTTATATTATACTACAAAAATTATGTTAAATATATATAATTTTGATAGTTCATATTATACGAGTTATCATACACTTTGAAATTTATATGTGGTAATTACTAATTTTATTAAAAATATATATAGGTTGATCAACCACATTTAAATCAATATCCAGTCACGTGTTAAGGTAAGGGGTATCACTCTTTTCATCATCATAAATGGATATTATTTTCTTTCTTACTTGAAGGGATTATCATTCTTTGATTCTCGAGAATAATATCGTTTCTTTTTTGTGCCATTTATTTCCATGTATTAAATTGTGGGAATAACCTTACGGCGCGGTTTACCGCCTGTTGGTGAATAACCTTTTGTATTCATTCTTTATTAATCTTTGAGAATAACCTTACGGTGCGGATTATCGCCTGTTTGGTGAATAACTCTTCGTGTTCAAATTCTATTAAATTGTGGGAATAACCTTACGGTGCGGATTACGCCTGTTTGGTGAATAACTATTCGTATTCAAATTGATGGGAATAACCTTACGGTGCGGATTATCGCCTGTTGGTGAATAACCCTTTTTATTTGTCTCGTGTGGAAATAATTTGTCTACACGAATTATCACATGACACTTTTATTCCATATTCGTAAGTGATATCATTTTCCTTTATACTCATAAGGGATACCATCTTTTTCATCTTCCATTATTCAAACTTACTATGGTGAGGGATATTAATTCCCTTCACCTTTTGTTAATCAAACCTGCTACGGTAAGGGATATTATTTTCTTCCATACACCTAAATCGAAACTTATTATGGAACTATTGCTTCTATAATTCCTGAAAATATTATATGTTCCATAATAGTTGAATTTCATTAGTTCAACTGAACCTTCCTATTTTCTGAACATTTCTATTGAACTGTAATCGTTATTCTGAACTGTGGATATTGAATATCATTTTTAAATTTCACTCCACATCATGTTGGCAATTTGGACATTATTTGAATCTGCACAAAGTAAACTTCCGATACTTATTGTTTATCCTGTTCTTCTGTTCATCATTTGTATCACTGTTATTTGTATTAATCATCAAGAATCAAGTTGTTGTGAATATCTGTGGCCGGGGGCACAGATGTGATATAATTGTTGAACAGATGATAGGTTAAAGGCGATATACTAGGTTAAAGGCGATACATCTGTTCGGTGTCTTTTATGGCACGTGGTGAATGTTCTCTTTGGCCCGTAGTGCAAAGATGAACTGTTGGTTGGTATGATTATGACCAAAGGCTGAATCTGGTATAATCATGACCGTTGGTGCTTTATTGAATATCTTTGGCCCGTAGTGCAAAGATGAACTGTTGATTTGCATGATTATGACCAGGAACTGTGAATTTTTATTATCATGACTAATGGTATTTCAGATGATAAAAGTTGATGATGTTTTTACTAAAAAGAGAAGCGAGTGGACATTATGGTCTGCATTATTCTTCTAATAGATTGCTCATTCCGCTGCTATTATTGATCTGAACGTTGTTTAAGAATTTAACTACAATTTTTGATATAAACCTTGTAGTCTATTGTATTCTATCAAGAACTCAACTGTTGAAGGCTAATGATAATTTATTCGTCATTATCTTAGTCATGATATTTCTTACTGGGCTATTTGAGCTCACCCTTTCTTTTGTTCCATTGTTTTTCAACAGGAGATGAAAACGTAACGGGGTCTAGCCGGGGGATGGAGTGAGAGTCCGAGGAATAGCTATCATAGTCTTCACGTGTTGTAAAATAATGTGACAATAATAGTGAAGACTTAGTTGTGTATTATTATTATACACTGTATTGTTGTACGTTGTGCTTTGTTGTAATAATTTTGTTGTAGTCTTTTGACGACTCAAGTTTGGGCTGTGTGGGCCTAGATTTGGGGGTGTCACAGTTGGCATCAGAGCTTAGGGATATGGTCTTTAATGGAGATCTGGGGTAGAACTAGGAGGGGAGAGGCGAATATAATTAGTCACTAGCGTGTCCCACCTAAATTAGATTTTATTATCTAATGAGTTGATTTGAATATAGGGACATGAAGTGATGAGTCAGTTTATTTGAACTAACATCTATTTTGTGACCACAGATAAGTATGGCATCTGGAAATCAGGAGGTTAACCACGGAGTACCTGAAGTGAATGTAGAGGCCACAAACAATTCTTCTACAAACTCAGAGTTGAATAATTTGCCTAAAGCAAAAATTATTTGTATCCGATCTAAAGAAGAAGAAGGTGAAAGTTCTACCGTCGTTCTTCCAAATTCGTTCTTTAAAGGATATCCGGAACTTGCGGAAATTGTTGCCTTTAATTTGCTCGACTGTTGGAAACATATCATCACCTGGTTATGCTCGATAACAAAGGATCAGAATATATGGACGTTTCATATAAGTCTTTGGGATTTATGGTGTTCGAGCTATGATTTTCAAGATTATTTAAAAATGATGTATCTATACTTTTGGGCGTTACAATTTAGAGGAATTCAGGTTAAGTTAGTCACTATCGTGGAAACTGTAGTCTATCGAAAATACTATTTTAATGGAAATCATTGGTACGCTACTACTGATGAAGTTGAAGAATCTGAGAAACAGTTCGTTAGAGAACTATTTCGTGGTATCCCCATGGTTGAAATACGTGAAGATCCGGATGAAGTATATGGGACTCGATTTGATGATGACAGCCTTGATGATCAAGAAATCGAATGAGGTGATGACCGGTAAGCTATTCATCAATTCTCGAGAAGTCTATGCCATGTTAGATATTGACTCTATCCACTCTTTTATCTCACCTATATGTACTCAACGTTTAAATTTGCCTATTGAAAACTTAAATCTTGTCTTATCAGTTGAAATCTCATTGGGAGAAATACCTATTACATTTACTATCTATAAATCTTGCCTAGTTTAAATCAACAACCTCACATTACCTGTTGACCTTATTTCTTTGGAGATGCATGAATTTGATGTGATTTTAGGAATTGATTGGTTGACTACCCATCATGCTAAAATTGATTGTTTTCATAAGATTATTAGTTTTCATATTCCTAATCAACCTGTCATGCAAATTCAAGCAACTAAACCATTGAAATCTATAACTATTATTTCTAGCCATAAAGTCATTCGTTTATTGAAAAACGGATGTCAAGCCTTTTTAGCCCATGTCATTGATTTGAACAAAAACACGTCAAACTTGAATGATATTCCTATTGTTAATGAGTTCCTGACGTTTTTCCTGAGGAACTTCCTGGCTTATCCCCAAACCGAGAAATTGAATTCTGTATCGATCTTGAACCCGACACTAAACCCATTTTCAAAGTCTCATACCAAATGACTCCCATAGAACACCAAGAGTTGAAGGTTTGATTATTAGATATCGGTATCATTCGAGCGAGGAATGCGAGAAGAGTTTTCAAAAACTCAAGAGGAGACTTGTTTCAGCTCCTGTTCTGACCATACCATCAGGATCAGGAGAATTTGTCATTTACAGCGATACTTCAGGCAAAGGTCTAGGCTGTGTCCTTATGCAACATGGAAATGTTATAGCCTATGCCTCTCGACAACTCAAAGATTATGAAAAAAATTATCCTACTTATGATCTAGAGTTGGCAGCAGTCGTTTTCGCGTTGAAGATCTGGAGACACTACTTGTACGGAGAAAAAGTGGATATCTATACGGATCATAAAGGCCTCGAGTATTTCTTCACCCAGAAGGAACTCAACATGCGACAACGACGTTGGCTTGAGCTGTTGAAGGATTACGACCACACAATCCAGTATCACCCGAGAAAGGCGAACGTTGTAGCTGACGCTTTGAGCAGAAAATCTTATGCGAGTACAAGTGCACTGCTGACAACACAAAAGCGTATTTTATACGACTTGCAAAAGATGGAGATAGAGCTAAAGACACCAGGGACCCACTCGAAGATTGCTCACGTGCGAGTAGAACCGGCTTTAATCGATAAAATTAAAGCTGCGCAAGCTACCGATCCGGAACTGATGAACATGATGAAGAAAGTACAAGAAGGTGCCATTCCCGAAGCAAGAATCGACGAGACAGGAATACTTCGAGTTAACTCTCGAATCTGTGTTCCTAACGATCCTGAATTGAAGCATAAAATCATGATGGAGGCACACAACACGCCATTTACAATCCACCCAGGAGGTACCAAGATGTATCGAGATCTTCGACATACATTTTGGTGGAACAATATGAAAAGGGAGATTGCAGAGTTTATCTCAAGGTGCCTAACTTGTCAACGTGTCAAGGCAGAGCATCAAGTACCTAAGGGTCCATTGCAACCACTTGAGGTTCCCGAATGGAAGTGGGAACACATCAATATGGATTTCGTGACGGGTCTTCCCAAAGTTTCTCAAGGCTTAGATGCAATTTGGGTCATCGTAGATAGATTGACCAAATCCGCTCATTTCTTGCCTATACGAGAAAACTTTTCACTTGAACGTCTTGCCGGTATGTACATAAATGAAATCATGAGACTGCATGACATGCCAGTTTCCATAGTTTCTGATCGAGATCCTAGATTCACTTCACGCTTTTGGATCAGTCTACAAAAAGCTATGGGCACTGAACTACGTTTTAGTTCTGCATACCATCCTCAAACGGACGGACAATCGGAAAGGACGATCCAGACCCTCGAAGATCTTTTGAGACTTTGCGTACTAGATTTCAAAGGAAGTTGGGATAAGTACTTGTCATTGGTGGAATTTTCCTACAACAACAGTTACCAAGCAAGTATAGGTATGGCTCCATTCGAGGCTTTATATGGACGCAAGTGTCGCTCTCCAGTATGTTGGAATGAGGTAGGAGAAGCAAAACTGTTGGGACCCGAGTTGGTACGCTTGACGACCGAAAAGATCCAAATGATCCGACAACGAATACAGACAGCACAAGAACGACAAAAGAGTTATGCCGATCTTCATCGGAGAGATGAGAGATTCAACGTCGGAGATCATGTATTCTTACGTGTTTCTCCATGGAAAGGGGTTACGAGATTCGGAAAGAGAGGAAAACTCAACCCTCGATTTATTGGCCCATTTGAAATCCTCGATCGGGTGGGAACTGTAGCTTACAGACTAGCCTTACCACCAAGTATGTCTCGCATCCATAACGTTTTTCACATATCTATGTTACGTAAATATGTGAAGGACCCAAACCACGTCATTGAGTTAGAACCAGACGTTATAGCAGAAGATTTAACGTATAAGGAGGTACCTGTTAAGATCCTAGATAAGAAGAAACAGATTCTACGCTCAAAGGTTATATCTCAAGTTAAGGTTTTATGGAGGAACCAAGATCTTGAGGAAATAACCTGGGAGCTAGAATCCGAGATGAAATCTAAATATCCTTACCTCTTCGAAATGCCAGGTACGTCAATTTCGGGGACGAAATTTCATAAGGAGGGGAGGTTGTAAGACCCCGAATTTTATGAAATATAAAATTTAATTTTTCTTCATATATTTTTTTTTCCTGAAACAGTAAGTGGTTAAATCGATAAAGTTTAAAGTTAAGGATGTTATGTGCAAATTCTATTTTGTCGGATAATATTCGTTTTGTCGGGGAATATTCGGGCCGTACGACGGCGCCGAAATAACTAATTATTGGTGGAGCCCACAACGGAATAATTGTCGGATATAGAAAACGACAGAAGTAACCTTTTTAAATAAAAATAGTCAACGGTGTTAACTGTTAAAATACCGGTGATAAAAGAATAGTAGCATACGGTAAATTATGGTATTTTACTGTAGCACGCGGTATTCTATAGTAGCACAAGGTATTGTGCGGTGTTTATATTATTGAATTGATAAATTGGTTATTACACAGTATTTGCATTATTGATCTGATAATTGATACCGTAACTGTTGCACATCATTTCATCAATAATTGTCATTTCATAATATTTTATGTTATCAATTCAATAATTGTTGTTACACAGTATTTTGCATTATTGATTCAATAATTGTCATTACACTGTATTTCATATCATTGAGTCAATAATTGTTGGTGCACTGTCTTTAAAATTATTGAACAAAATAATTGTCACAGTAGCAAATACACAGTAATTTATATTATTAAATTAATAATAATCTGTCACGTGTTTATTAAATTATTATTGAATTATTGTCGTAGCATTATTTTATATGCAGGACATGTAGGAAGAATATATATATATATATATATATATATATATATATATATATATATATATATATATAAATTTATTTAATTACTATTTGGAATAGTAAAAACATGTGGGCCCTCTGTGGGACCCACATGAAAAATGAAATGTGAGAATTGCTTGCTGGGTGGGTTGGTGAGAAGGAGAAAAGCAGCCAGACGGCTGCTACTGCAATTCAGCACTGGCGTGCTGCTCACCTACCGCATAGTAACTTCTTTTCTCCTATAAATAGCTTGCTCAGCTGAATAGAAAAATCACACCTAAAACATAAAATTTTTCTATAAGAATTTTATGAGTTTTCTCTGAGAATAGTAAGGTTATTTTGAGAGTTTGAAAGCCAAAAGGAGTGCCGAAAATTTTCAAGTAAGTCTTTTATTAAAGAGTAGTAATTTTATAAATTCCTATTTTTCACGGTATTCACAAATCTTCCTTTAGAAGACTCTTCTGTGAGAAGATTCGTTTTTAAAAGCTTTCTTTGGAAGATTTATTTTGGAATATTATTTTAAAAACTATGTTAAAGTAGTTATATTATACTACAAAAATTATGTTAAATATATATAATTTTGATAGTTCATATTATACGAGTTATCATACACTTTGAAATTTATATGTGGTAATTACTAATTTTATTAAAAATATATATAGGTTGATCAACCACATTTAAATCAATATCCAGTCACGTGTTAAGGTAAGGGGTATCACTCTTTTCATCATCATAAATGGATATTATTTTCTTTCTTACTTGAAGGGATTATCATTCTTTGATTCTCGAGAATAATATCGTTTCTTTTTTGTGCCATTTATTTCCATGTATTAAATTGTGGGAATAACCTTACGGCGCGGTTTACCGCCTGTTGGTGAATAACCTTTTGTATTCATTCTTTATTAATCTTTGAGAATAACCTTACGGTGCGGATTATCGCCTGTTTGGTGAATAACTCTTCGTGTTCAAATTCTATTAAATTGTGGGAATAACCTTACGGTGCGGATTACGCCTGTTTGGTGAATAACTATTCGTATTCAAATTGATGGGAATAACCTTACGGTGCGGATTATCGCCTGTTGGTGAATAACCCTTTTTATTTGTCTCGTGTGGAAATAATTTGTCTACACGAATTATCACATGACACTTTTATTCCATATTCGTAAGTGATATCATTTTCCTTTATACTCATAAGGGATACCATCTTTTTCATCTTCCATTATTCAAACTTACTATGGTGAGGGATATTAATTCCCTTCACCTTTTGTTAATCAAACCTGCTACGGTAAGGGATATTATTTTCTTCCATACACCTAAATCGAAACTTATTATGGAACTATTGCTTCTATAATTCCTGAAAATATTATATGTTCCATAATAGTTGAATTTCATTAGTTCAACTGAACCTTCCTATTTTCTGAACATTTCTATTGAACTGTAATCGTTATTCTGAACTGTGGATATTGAATATCATTTTTAAATTTCACTCCACATCATGTTGGCAATTTGGACATTATTTGAATCTGCACAAAGTAAACTTCCGATACTTATTGTTTATCCTGTTCTTCTGTTCATCATTTGTATCACTGTTATTTGTATTAATCATCAAGAATCAAGTTGTTGTGAATATCTGTGGCCGGGGGCACAGATGTGATATAATTGTTGAACAGATGATAGGTTAAAGGCGATATACTAGGTTAAAGGCGATACATCTGTTCGGTGTCTTTTATGGCACGTGGTGAATGTTCTCTTTGGCCCGTAGTGCAAAGATGAACTGTTGGTTGGTATGATTATGACCAAAGGCTGAATCTGGTATAATCATGACCGTTGGTGCTTTATTGAATATCTTTGGCCCGTAGTGCAAAGATGAACTGTTGATTTGCATGATTATGACCAGGAACTGTGAATTTTTATTATCATGACTAATGGTATTTCAGATGATAAAAGTTGATGATGTTTTTACTAAAAAGAGAAGCGAGTGGACATTATGGTCTGCATTATTCTTCTAATAGATTGCTCATTCCGCTGCTATTATTGATCTGAACGTTGTTTAAGAATTTAACTACAGTTTTTGATATAAACCTTGTAGTCTATTGTATTCTATCAAGAACTCAACTGTTGAAGGCTAATGATAATTTATTCGTCATTATCTTAGTCATGATATTTCTTACTGGGCTATTTGAGCTCACCCTTTCTTTTGTTCCATTGTTTTTCAACAGGAGATGAAAACGTAACGGGGTCTAGCCGGGGGATGGAGTGAGAGTCCGAGGAATAGCTATCATAGTCTTCACGTGTTGTAAAATAGTGTGACAATAATAGTGAAGACTTAGTTGTGTATTATTATTATACACTGTATTGTTGTACGTTGTGCTTTGTTGTAATAATTTTGTTGTAGTCTTTTGACGACTCAAGTTTGGGCTGTGTGGGCCTAGATTTGAGGGCGTCACATAACCACTTACTGTTTCAGAAAAAATATATATGAAGAAAAATTAAATTTTTATATTTCATAAAATTCGGGGTCTTACAACCTCCCCTCCTTATGAAATTTCGTCCCCGAAATTGACGTACCGGGCATTTCAAAGTTATCTTTCTGATTTCCAGATGCCATACTAAACTGTGGTCACAAAATAATTGTTAGTTCAAACAAACTGACTCATCACTTCCTGTTCCTACATTCAAATCGATTCGTTAGATAACAAAATCTAATTTAGGTGGGACACACTAGTGATTGATTCTATCCGTATCTCCCCTCCTAGTTTTAACCCCAGATCTCCATTAAAGACCATATCCCTAAGCTCTGATGCCAACTGTGACGCCCCCAAATCTAGGCCCACACAGCCCAAACTTGAGTCGTCAAAAGACTACAACAAAATTATTACAACAAAGCACAGCGTACAACAATACAGTGTATATTAATACACAACTAAGTCTTCACTATTATTGCCACACTATTTTACAACACGTGAAGACTACGATAGCTATCCCTCGGACTCTCACTCCATTCCCCGGTTAAACCCCGTTACGTTTTCATCTCCTGTTGAAAAACAATGGAAAGAAAGGGTGAGCTCAAATAGCCCAGTAAGAAATATCATGACTAAGATAATGACGAATAAATTATCATTAGCCTTCAACAGGTGAGTTCTTGATAGAATACAACATAATACAAGGTGTATATCAAAAACTGCAGTTAAATTCTTAAACAATGTTCAGAACAATAATAGCCGCGGAATGAGCAATCTATTAGAAGAATAATGCAGATATAATGTCCACTCGCTTCTTTTTTTAGTAAAAACATCATCGACTTTTATCATCTGAAATACCATTAGTCATGATAATAAAAATTCACAGTTCCTGGTCATAATCATGCAAATCAACAGTTCATCTTTGCACTACGGGCCAAAGATATTCACTATAGCACCAACGGTCATGATTATACCAGATTCAGCCTTTGGTCATAATCATACCAAACAACAGTTCATCTATGCACTACGGGCCAAAGAGAACTTTCAATATAACACCAACGGTCATGATTATACCAGATTCAGCCTTTGGTCATAATCATACCAAACAACAGTTCATCTATGCACTACGGGCCAAAGAGAACTTTCACCACGTGTCATAAAAGACACCGAACAGATGTATCGCCTTTAACCTATTATATCGCCTTTAACCTATCATCTGTTCAACAAATATATCACATCTGTGCCCCCGGCCACAGATATTCACAATACATTGATTCTTGAAGATTAATAACAGTGATACGAATGATGAACAGAAGAAACAGGATAAACAATAGGTATCAGAAGTTTACTTTGGGCAGATTCAAATAATGTCCAAATTGTCAACATGATGTGGAGTGAAATTTAAAAATGTTATTCAAGATTCTCAGTTCAGAATAACGGTTACAGTTCAATAGAAAGATTCAGAAAATAGGAAGGTTCAGTTGAAATAATGAAGTTCAACTATTATGGAACATATAATATTTTCAGGAATTATAGAAGCAATAGTTCCATAATAAGTTTCGATTCAGGAGTATGAAAGAAAATAATATCCCTTACCGTAGCAAGTTCAAGAGTGTAAAAAAAATGACATTTCTTACCTTATCTAGTGACTGAATATTGATAAAAATGAGATTGATCAACCTATATATTTATAATAAAATTAGTAATTACAACATGTAAACTTCAAAGTGTATGATAACTCATATATTATGAACTATCAAAATTATATATATTTAAGATAATTTTTGTAGTATAAAATACCAACTTTAAAATAGTTTTAAAAATAATATTCCAAAATAAATCTTCTAAAGAAAGCTTTTAAAAATGAATCTTCTAATAGAAGAGTCTTCTAAAGAAAGATTTGTGGATACCGTGAAATATAGGAATTTATAAAATTACTACTCTTTAATAAAAGACTTACTTGAAAAATTCCTGCACTCCTTTTGGCTTTCAAACACTCAAAATAGCCTTACTATTCTCAGAGAAAACTCATAAAATTCTTATAGAAAAATTTATGTATTTTAGATATGATTTTCTTATTCAGCGAAGGGGCCTATTTATAGCAAATGAAGTTACTATGCGTAGCACGCCAAGGAAGGAAAAAAATGAGGGCTGCGCCGCCTAAGGCTGCGCAAACGTTTTAAAAGAAATTTTCAATACTTGCACAGTAACTTTGCGCAGTAACTTTAAAATTTTCAAAAAGTGAACAGTAATGAACAGTAACTTTTGTCGGCAGATGAACAGTAACTTTCCCGAGATGAACAGTAACTTCCGTCAGTGAATAGTAACTTTTCCGGGAATGAATAGTAAATTCCGAGAGTGAATAGTAACTTTTGAAAAATAAAATTTTTATTTTTCCTGTGGGTCCAACATATAAAATGAAATAATGCTACAACAATAATGTAATAAACACGTTACAGATTATTATTAATTTAATAATATAAATTACAGTATATTTGCAACTGTGACAATTATTAGGTTAAATAATTTTAAAAACAGTGCAGCAACAATTATTGACTCAATAATATAAAATACAGTGTAATGACAATTATTAAATCAATAATGAAAAATACTGTGTAACAACAATTATTGAATTGATAACATAAAATATTATGCAGTGACAATTATTGATGAAATGATGCGTAACAGTTACGATGTCAATTATCAGAACAATAGTATGAGACACTGTGCAATACCGCGTGCTACTGTAGAGTACCGTGTGCTACAGAAAATACCATAAATTACCGTATGCTACTATTCTTTTATCACCGGTATTTTAACAGTTAACACCGTTGACTATTTTTATTTAAAAAGGTTACTTCTGTCGTTTTCTATATCCGACAAATATTCCGTTGTGGGGTCCACCAATAATTAGTTATTTCGGCGCCGTCGTATGGCCCGAATATTCCCCGACAAAACGAATATTGTCCGACAAAATAAAATTTACACATAACATCCTTAACTTTCAATTTTGTTAATTTAACCACTTACTGTTTCAGGAAAAATATATATGAAGAAAAATTAAATTTTTATATTTCATAAAATTCGGGGTCTTACAATTATTACTATTATATTAATTATTATTATTATATTAATTATTATAATTATTTTTATTTTTATTATTATTATTATTATTATTATTATTATTATTATTATTATTATTATTATTACTGCTATATTATTACTATTATTATTATTATTATTATTATTATTATTATTATTATTACTACTATTATTATTATCATTATTATTATTATTATTATTATTATTATTATTATTATTATTATTATAGTTTTGAATTTGATTTGAGTGGGAAATGGGAGTGGGTAGATTTTTGTAAGTTAGAATTTGAATTGGGGGAGGGAAAAATGAGAGATAGATTAGTGACCGTTGGATGTTGAAGCCTTAAAAGATTTTAGACCGTTGGATGTTGAAGCCTAAATTGATTTGTGATCGTTGGATATTGAAGTATTGGAATTGGAACCGCTCTGTTTTATATAATAGATTTTGTTCGGGCGAGCGATCACAAATGCTGCAAAGTGAAGGTCTCAATGGATATGTTTGACCTAGTGAAGATTTGTATAGATATGTCCGACCTTGAAAAACGTGGGAAAAAATAAATAAATAAAAATTAGAAGATAAAGAACTCTTTATGAACATTATACTAAATATTTACCAACTGCAATGATAAATTGTATTTGATGGAAGGTTTATAATTCTTCGATAATTTTTTAAATTTCAATACATTTTTTCTTTTACTTTAATATCCCTCACATTTTGTCAAAAGTTCAAAATATAAACATAAAGTCTTTTTATTTAAAGGAGGATAAAAAATTTAAAACTATACGTTCTGCTACATCGCTATCAAAAAGATAAAAAATACTCGAATATTTTCTATTTCAATTATAATATTTAAATAAAAAATTTAAAACCCTCAACATTACTCGTGAACACGACTACGAAGTCTTGAATGCCAACCTTGGGCAGCGGTTCCACAGACCCTGACTTCCGAAAAATTATTGATTCATATACTACCTATGTACCATGGCTAATCCCATCTTTGAGCTAATTCAAAGAAATACTTTTTGGCCCAATCCACGACTACTTGTGAGATCATGGAAAGCCCAACCTCATCACTGTCATTGTACTTGATGTTAGTGCCGAGTGGGTGTTTGCAAAACTATAAATAAAATACGCATAAAAGTAAGGATTTTCTTAATGTGTGCCCTTTCGCGGAAAACAATGTATAATATTCGCGGAGTATTTGTTTATGTAGGCACACTGAATTCAATGTATAAAAAAATAATATATTAGTGGACCCCATGTATTAAATTCAGTGCAACTATATAAAGAAATAATTTTTAGCGAGTCTCATCTCTTGTTTTCCGCGCCTAGTGTGTGTCCTTAAGGCACACATGAAGCGGACCCTAAAAGTAAATAAGAAAAGATGAGCAATAAATAGATGGAGAATTCTTCAACATGCCAAAGAGGTGTTGTTTGCCGGGCGTGTAACTTTTTGAAAGGATTAGGCCCGGTCCAATTTCCACCGTGACCAGAAAGGCATACATTTGAAATATCAAAAATAAAGTTGAAAAATAATGAATTAATTTAATTCACGCCCTAAAGCCCTAACTGCTAAACCCCATCCCCCCAAGCTCTCTCTAAACCCCCTTCTTTCCTCTTTCTCCCCGTCTCTTTCTCTCACTATCAGAAAGATCATCGGCTCAACTCTTCGGTAAGGTATGAAGATCTGTCCTTTGTGTGTATCTGTGTTTGTAATATTTATATCTATATCTTCTCTTTCTGATTTTTGTTCTTACCAATTACAAATTAGAATTCTAGGTTGAAATGAAATTTGATACTTTTTTCCCCAGATTACTAAATGCTAAATTCTAATATATATTGCAATGGATTTATGTGCACTAACTTAAGCCTATAAAAAATTGGGGAAAATTTGTACAGTCTGGGAGGTTTATGACTCAGATCTTAGCTATAATGCTTGATTGAGGTATTATAACGAAATTATGGTTTATAGTTGATTTTATACTCCATTTTTGTTCTCTGTCTTTATTAATGTCCAGAAACTTCATGGTTTGTTTGTCCACATATACTAAATCCTTATTGAGCTTTTCTTGAGATAGTAATTTTAAGGTTTGTTAGCTTGCTTCTGTTTATGTTCTATTAGTTAAATGGACGACATGGGTATGCCTATTTCTAGCTAATGATGGTAAGAGTAGAACTATTTGGTTTAATAGCTGCTGACACGTGGTCATCATATCTCTCTTCCGAAAGATTCATAAATATCTCAGACTTCATTTGGAATTTAAGCAAGGGTTGGATAACCGTAATACTATTTTAATGGTAATATGTTGTTATGAGCTTGACCTCACAGCCTTTGGGTTCTCGTAACTCATGGCTGCTTTCCATCCAACAGCTCTGGGGTCGGTACTCGGTACCTCATTGAGCTTCTCCTTATGGCATCAATTTGTTTTACCTGACTAATGTCTGATTTATCCTGTTATATTGTTTTTTTTTTCAATGTCATGTATGCTTTAATACTTGTTTGCATTTTTCTAAAAACTTCCATGTTTTTTTTACTAAATAAAACTTCCACGTTTCCCCTTACATTCATTATTTTTCTAACCACGTCACCCTTAGGAATATGAACTTCAGAAATGTCAAAGTCCCCAATGTGCCAGGTGGCGGCGGTGCAGCTTCTGCTTTAGTCAAGTTAGGAGCTTTTGTTGGGATAGGGTTGTATGCAGTTGGTAACAGTCTCTACAATGTTGATGGAGGGCATAGAGCCATTGTATTTAATCGTCTCGTTGGGATTAAAGACAAGGTTTCTTTCTGTTAATATTTTTGTACTTGGATCTGGATTTGCGTGCTCCTCTATACATTACTTCCATATTCATATTTCTCTTATTTATTGTTTTGTCATTATTGTTTCTTCGTGTATTAATTATATGTTTTTATTTTAGTTTAGTTTTACAATACCATTTACTTGCTTGTTGGAACATAGGTTTATCCTGAAGGAACTCACTTGATGATCCCATGGTTTGAAAGACCAATTATCTATGATGTTCGTGCACGACCCCATCTAGTGGAGAGCACTTCTGGTAGCCGGGACCTCCAGATGGTAAATCTCTCCTTATCTCTTGAAAACTGCCTGAAATCTATTCTTGATCCTTTTTCCCAATCAATGTTCTTGAAGCTGTTTTGAGTTCTATACCATATATAAATAGATGACATACATACTTCCCTTGGGCCTTCTCAATAGTTTCCTCGGGCCTTCTCATCCATATGTATATACCTACGCAAAGCACCTGAATCATGATCCTTTTAGATTCACGCTATGTGCCATTTGTTCTTTTAGCTCCCATCTTACAAATCACATCATCAATTTTTGTATTATCTTAACCGTCTATTTGAAAAACATCCTTGATCCATTGTTTGATGTCCAGTTTCAAGAAGTTGGTTTTATACTTTTATTGTTTTTTTTTATTCCTTCTTTCGGTCCATCACTTTTTTAGTCAGCACTACTCTGGTGATACATTTTTTATTACTGAGCTTTTAACACAAGATACTTTAGATGTGCTTATTGTTGAATTCTTTTTTCTTCTGTATATAATTTGGATAGACATATACAACAGGTGAACAGTACTTTTGTCAGTGTCTTATGGTTTCTGCAATGTGGATCTTATGAATTTACTTGTACATAAATAGTTTTTAGGTGTTAGTACCATTATTTCTTAAATGTGGCTTTTGCTTTGTTTTGCAGGTCAAAATTGGTCTTCGAGTTCTTACTCGTCCTGTGGCAAGCCGATTACCTACAATTTATCGAACTCTTGGTGAGAACTATAATGAAAGAGTCTTGCCTTCCATTATTCATGAAACTTTGAAAGCTGTGGTTGCCCAGTATAATGCTAGCCAGCTGATAACTCAAAGAGAGGTTTGATATTCTTTCTATATGACAGTTTTCATTGTTGATAACACGTAATATGTTAATATGTTTTTGGCACAAATCAATACTGAAAGAAATGGATAACTATAATGGGACAGAGGGAGGCTCTGTTATTCATCTTTTCTTTGTAGAATATTAGCTTCATACGGTGAGGAAAGCGATCTTTATTCTGTTAATAATTTTGATTTTTTGGTTTACCAATTTCATTCTATGTGTTATAGTTAATAAACCCTAATATTTCGTTATAAATATTTGTTTTGAAAATTCTATGATGTAGTATTAGTTATAAGAATAAAAATATAAATGTAAATTATATATAATAGACTAGTAGATATATATTATATATCTATATACAAAAGAATCATAGCTTTTATCTATAAAAATGGTTTTATCATGAAATGACATAAGAGCACAATTCATAGATTTTCAACATAGGTTTGGCTTTACCTAAGCTCATGTAATGCATTTTTTTAAACCTATTTTATCCTTTACCAACAGCATCTAAACCTTCTGGCTTACTTCAGTTCACAATTCATCATATTTATTTTTTCTAGATTCCCCATCTCTCTCTACGACTTAAATTTTTTTTCTATCTTCCCCTGTTATCTCTATGCAACATAGTGTTTTTTTATCATCATTGTGTTAATATCTCTGTCTCATTCTTCCACTCTCTATGAATGCAAGAGCCATGATCACTGTAGTTTCCTTAATGTATTAGAAATGTTTTCATTTCGTATTGTAACATATCATATAATTTTTACAAAAGATCAAGACCATAGTTGGAAGATATGTAAGGTCTTCATATGTGAAGAAGTGAATATCAATATCACTATACGATTTAACATATAATTAATAACTATTTTTGCCTTTCTTCCGTATGAATGCAAGAGCGCAATATCCTTGAACTGTTTTCATTTCTTAAATTGACCATATTATTCTAAGAGGGCCAAGAAAAAGCTGGAAGATATTTATGCTCTTCATTTGTGTGAAGTAAATATATAAAATAGTTTTTTTTTTTTCTTTTGAAAAAAAAAACTCAGTGGCTGTGAGTTAATTTAATAATTACTCTCTCCGTCTCGCAGAAGAAGTCTCAATGTGCAAAATTTGCTAACTTTAAGGATATAGTTTTTTCCATCTTTAGCCTTAAATTTATTGAGTGTTTAGTTTAATAATGATGACATGATAATGGATTGTGAATATAAACTTTAGGACATTGTGTGATTTTACACAAACATCAAGAGGAATGGGACTCTTTTTCTGAAACAAAAAAAATATCAAATGAGACTCTTTTTGGTACGGAGGGAGTAATAATGTTTCTGATCTCCCACAGTTAGTAATTATTTAACTTCTAAGGTGTTTAACTGTATAGTGTTTGCTAGCAGATTTAGCTTGATTGCCTCATTAGCGAAAATGTTGAGTACTTGAGTCTCATCGTGAACTAGAGGGAAGATTCCAGTTATAGGTGGTTCATTCCTTGATAGTATCTTGTATCTCTATACAAGTTTATGTTGGTTAAGTAATTAAGAATCAGGTTTTTGTCAGAAATTACTTGCAATTGAGTTTCTTGCAATTTTTCCGTATGTAGGCTGTCAGCAGGGAAATACGAAAAATTCTGACCGAGAGGGCAGCTAATTTCAACATTGCATTGGATGACGTATCTATTACAAGCCTGACTTTTGGGAGAGAATTCACTGCTGCCATTGAAGCTAAACAAGTGGCTGCACAGGAAGCTGAGAGGGCTAAGTTTGTAGTGGAAAAAGCTGAGCAAGACAAGCGTAGTGCTATTATCAGGGCACAGGTGAGGGAAATTATGGATCATTATACCGATCCTGATAAATACTTTTAGATAAGTTGCTGATTATGTTTTTAACTTCGATGTTATCAATTATTTTGCAATGAGATGATACATGTTTGGGATTGTGCTCGGCAAGTCATTGTTGTCCACTATTTTCGCATTTATAGGGCCCCGTTTAGTCCAGCAAGAATTCAAAAAAAAAAAAAAAACAAATACGCGTAAATTAAATATACTTGGGTAGGGTTGGGATGGGGTTGTTTAGCGAATTATTTATTTTCCAATCAAAGTAAAATCACATCTTTAACGTTTAATTACTTTATTTTTTATTACCTTTAAATTCTGGACTGATATATGGCCCACTTAACACCTCCCTTTTACTATGGTTTACAGGGTGAGGCCAAGAGTGCATCACTTATTGGACAAGCTATCGCCAACAACCCGGCATTTATCACACTGAGGAAAATTGAAGCTGCAAGAGAAATTGCACACGTGATGTCTAATGCAGCTAACAAAACCTACTTGAATTCAGGTGATCTGCTGTTGAATGTTCAGGGAGTGGATTCGAGTTCGAATAAATAGAAGCAAATACAAGCACAAGGTTATTCGAATAAATAGAAGCAAATACAAGCACAAGGTTAAACTTTCGGCCCCTGCTTCCTGTTTAGTCTTGGTTCTTGTCTAGTCTATGTGGTGTTGGCTTATAAAACTGCAGAGTGAAAGATCAACAATGTGCCCTGTTTTTCCAACTCCATGATTGTTTATTTAGGTTAAATACGAATTGCAGTGTAGAGGTAATCTCATCTGAAACCTTTTGTTTCCTTTTGATAAGTAGTTATCCTCATGAACTTCATGACACTTGCTTGAGATACCTAATCTGAGTTTCAGTCTATATAACTTTTTTCTTTGATTAATAGTTGCGTCATTTGCGATTATCAGAATATGCTCATGTCTATATTTGTTTTTGCATTCTCTTTTGTTATTTTTATCTTATTCGCGAGAAAAAAGTGATCGAAAAACTTCATGGCTGGATTAGTCGAGGGGCTTCAAAATATAGTCTACTGTTACAGTTTATGTGAAATGTTTTACACTCTGTTTCTGAGTTTTAAAAAAAAAAATAAAAATGGACAGAAAACTTAAGTTTTTTTGTTCATTTCTTGTGTTTATTAGTTTTTTAATAAATGGAAAAGAAAATAAATGGCTTGTCAAAGTTTTTCATTCAAAATTTGTCTGATTTGGACAAAAAAGAAAATGAGATAAAGTAATATTTTCATATTATCTATAACTTATAATATAACAATTTTTTAATTTTAACTCATGTTCTCAATTTATCCCTCTCCTAATCCTCTAACTCGTACCTTAGATTTCATGAAAGCGATAGGAGGCTAATGTTTATGGCCAAATCCAAATCCAGTGCAACGGGGTCTAGGGCACTGCACTTTCTCTTCTTATTACTGCCTCCTCCTTTCGTAGAACCCGTCTTACTTTTTAAGCCACTGCGTTTTCTTGTCAATCCAACATTCTTCATGCTACCTTTGCCTAATGTGTAATGGACTCCCTCACCCGGTTCAAGTTGATCATGCTGTTGACATTATGGAGTGTCACTAATTTCATCATTTCCCGCCAAGATCAAAGCAGAAACCAGCTTGTGCGTTTTTAAAACTGGCTCGACGACCCTATGACTTGTTTCCGAACCATCACTCGAGGAATCAATATCATCATCTCTCCCCCTAAACTCCCATATCTGCTGGAAATTGTGGTCGTGACTCATTTGAGCAGGAGGGGATCACCAATTAAAGAGCTTCTAAATCTTGCGACTTAATACTAAAACTTGAACAAGAGTACATACCCAACCCTCTTGTAATCAATGCCTCTACACTTAGTTCAAAGCAAGACAAATATTGTAGACAAGAGTTTTGCAGACTAAGTTAATTGAATTGGCATCAGAGAAATCCAGCCCTTTCAAAATTTCCTCCTCTCTAAAAGTACCCCAAAGATTAATCTGAAAGTGCAAATAATGGCTTTAGTTTTATCATTTATCAGTATTTGTACTAAGCTAATACAGAAAATCAACCTGTTTTAGCAATTAGAACCAAATAACTCATAGCAATAGGCAAGAAAATCCCAAATGAAAACAGCAAATTGTACTCCACTCTAGGAAAAAAGAAAACTACTAAATTAAACCATTCCAATATGCAAAATCGTCTAGTAACAATTATCCAATTCTCAACCTTCTATACAGAATCAACATGCAAAACAGACAAGAACATGCATCTCAACTCTATAATAGCTCAATGTCAAAACATAATAAATTTAGTGAACTTATTTCTTGGATTTAAGCATATTAGATTATTGTACAAGAAAATTAGAATCCAAAACCTTAGATGATTCATAATTTAATAGTTATAACTATAATTGGAATATCACGTGTAATAGAAAGATAAATTTGTAAAAGTGATTTATTTTTTTCAACAGAACTAAGAAACACAAGATTTTTTTTTTTAAAGTTTTCTATTCTTATCTATAAAAAAATCCAAAAACAACACAATTTTTTTTAAAAAAAGTTTTTTATTCTTTTTTTTTTTTTTCTGTTTTAATTAAGTTTTCTTATATTATTTTTTTCCGTCCAAAACTCAGAAACAAAATTTTAGTGTCAGTTGACAGTAGGAATGCGACTCGACTGGATTAGATGGCTTCAGTAGTTTGACGTGCGTAAATGCCTTAAGCGTTTTTAGCTCGTTCTATAAAAAAAAAAAAAAATATTTTAAGATTATAAAGATACATTATGTCTCTAATTTATCATTATTTTATTATTCTTATTTTTAACATCATACTATTACTATTTCTATTATGGTCTTTTGGTTAAGATTAACCCATCTTCCTATTTGATTTGTTAACTGTTTGAAAAGATTGTATGTATTTTTCATCACCTGTAATCTTTATCTGAATTGTAACAGAATATATTTTAATATTTTTGAACTTTTTTTTCTTTTGAAAAAAAAAAGAAGAGAAGGGCTTCCTAAGTTACCTTTGATATTCTTTTTATGTAAAATGTTATGAATATAATAAAAATATGGAACTGATATCGTATATTGAATATCTCGAATTTTATTTTTTAAAGGTAAATAATTACTAAAGCCACTGGCCCCCGTGATTAATATGTATTAACGATTTGCTCTTTGTAAGAAAATTGTTTCTTTTTAAAAATTTATCATTTAATAATATAATCTCATTTAAACTTGAGTTTATATTTATATTTTAATAACAATAAAATATTAAAAAAGTTAAGTTGATTTGCATAAGTAGATTATTTACTTTTAAAAATATATTCCCGTTTTAAAATATAAGATCATTATTATTTTTTTAAAGTTAATTTAAGATATTTTGAAACTTTCATTTTTTTACAAATATTTATTTCATTTTAGGTCATATAATTACAAATATTGTAAACAAATTATGAGATTTATTCTTTTATTATTTTTAAATTAACTCTTAAAGATTAATAATAATTTTATAATTTAAAGCAAAGATAGTATTAACTATTCAGAAATTCGTGTGATTAAAATGAAATGTAAAGCAGTATTTCAATATTAAAAAAAAAAAAAAAAAACAAGCAAAAGTTCTAAAGACCATTTCTTACTTAAATAAGAATTTACTTTAAGTTATGTGAAAGGGATCTTTATATTAAAAAAAAATCCTTAGGTATATAGATAACAAATTTATGAATATACACCGTACAACATACATACACGAAATCTATCTATGACCGAATTCATACGTGTGATGTGGGGACAATCATACATAAACAAACACCCGCGACTTACGTAGGAGTTGCTTTGAACGTCATGCATGCTAGTGTTTTTTTACGAGGACATAATAATTGAATATAAATATTTTATAATTTTATTTATTTATATTTTTATTTTTAATTAAAGTTAAAATATAAATAAGTGAAATTATAAAATATTTATATATAATTATTATATTCGCATAGAATTTTTTTTGCATGTTATTCTAATCAAAAAATTATTTAGTATTCTTGGAGTATTATTACGTAATGCTTTAAATCACTCAATTATATAATATTATTTTAATATTTATAATAAATTTAAATATTAAAAATTTATTATACATATTAAAATAATAACATATAATCAATTTAAAATATTACATGACAATTCTCCAAAAAATCAGAAACACCGACTAACTTTTCATTCTCACCCTAGCTTAACGACATCCTCCGTGCCTGGCTGGAGGTGACGTCGTCGTATTATTCAATTATGAACCGACAAAAGAGATGAGAGAGAACGAAAACCATGGACGCCACATGGCGGGACCCGCCCGTGTGGTGAAGTCACACCACACGGTGGGTGACGTGTGATGGAAGCCAATCCTGTGCGTTAGCTGACGTTCACATTGAGCACCGTCCGCGGGCGGCTTTCTTGTCTTCTTCCATATTCTTTATGAATTTTCTTAAAATGTGTTCTTGGGTACATTTTAAACGTTGAAAATAATATATAATAATATTTATTTATATATTTATATTGAATTTAATACATAAAAAATTAATATATTAATAGACCCTATGTATTGAATTCTGTACAAATATATAAACAAATAAAATTTATTCTTATTTTTCGCGCGACACATGCTAAGAGGACCCATTCTTTATTTATCCCGTGCATGTGTCAAGTGCGTATGCTTCGCTAATTTTACTTATTTTTCCAAAAGGACATATCCTAATAAATACTCTTTTCATCCCATTTTAAATGTCTCAGTTTTATTTAAAATTAAGAGAAGAAAGCCTTGGTGAAAAAATTTACCATGCCCAATAGTTTTATATTTTGGTACATATATGATTTTTTTGGATTCAGAATAGAGTCCTTACAGATATAAGAAATGAGATTTTTGGGAGGAGAGTCTAGAAGTTTGAATTTAACTCCGTCAATGCTATTTTTTGTCAAATAATCAACACAGCAACGCCAAGTATGAGATAGTTGGTAAACCCATTGTCTACTTTGAAGCTCTCGAATCAAGATGGCTAAATTCTTGTTTGGGTCTTCAAGTTGAGGGTTAATAATACATTAATCAATCGTTTATAATATAAAAAAAGGCTATACGCAAATTTCAACTTGCAAATTAAATGCTAACAAAAAAATCGATAAAAAATTAGTTAAAAATAAAACTTGATCAAACTCCAATTATGAGTTCTTTTTTTTTCAAAATAATGACAAGAGGCAAGATTATTTGACAACTTTAATTTACAAGGACATGATTTGTTAGAGGAAAAATAATTTATACGTCGACTAATTTAAATGAATTTAGATTGGGATTAAGATGTAAGTATAAGCGATAAGATAAAATGATAATGTGTGTGTGTTTATTTTTTGTTCTTTTCTAGTCTATATATTCATGTACATACGTTGATATATATTTGATATCGATATAAATTTATTCGGTATATATGTCCACACATTTTTTCTACTAATTTTCTAAAAAAAAGAGAGGCATTATTTAAGGTTTCAAGTGATGGAGAGTTTGTGTTTGGTCTCAATAATCTTCATGAATATAATGCGTGTTAGAAAGTGAATAATGCATATAAAGTTTAGGTAAGTGATCAATTTGTGCATGTTAAATATTACCAGTTTCTAATTGATAATATAGAACAAAGTTTGCATTATCAGTTTTAAGGGATTAGCTCAAGTGTTTATGAGTCTAGTTATTAGTTGGTGGCTTTTAAGTTTTAGGGAAGACAAGGAAACGAATTTTCTACAATGACAGCCAGCGCAATTGGACAGGTACACAAATTAAGATATTGTAGATTGACGTGGCTTGTGGTTAAAAACATGGAGAATAGCAATTGGCTGGCAAAAAATATTCTTTAATTATAATTTAGTGGGTTTACATATAGGACTAGATTTGGTAGTTAATTATAATAAGAATTAAGTATGTCTCACATGACAAACTCTTTGATTAGTCAAAAGAGAAATTATATTTAGTTTAATAGATAATCTATTGCCCACAATATTAATCTTGATTAGGTCCGCCCAACTACATACTTCAGGTCACGACAAGATGTATCTATCTATAGTCACGACTAGCTAGTTGTCTTCAATGACCTTATCTACATATATTCATTAATCACCCAACCAAATAATTTCCAAGATGTGAACCAACGAAAGCTTATTTTTTGTTTCCTTTTAAACTTCATTTCAAATCAAAGCTAGAGATATATATATTTTTAATTATGTTTCAAAATAAAAATATATTTTTGTTTTTAAATTTTAAAGTGATATAAAAAATTTAAATTTTATTTTTAAAAAATTAAAATTTTATACACTGTTATTAATTTAATAACATATCATGAACAACTAGTATATATAATATCAATGTAATAAATTTAAATTCATTTTTAATTTAAAACAGATGAAGTACTTACAATCTACATGTCTTTCTTTTTCTCTCTCTCCTCTTGGTAGTGTGTGACATGTGAGGGAAGGAGATGAAGTAATTAATTATCGGTATGACATAAATAAACGTAAGCCACAACCTCCATATGCTATGTTTTGTAATGTAACGCGTAAGAAAAGCTTAACTGCCGTTGACGCCCAACTCTTTCAAGTCACCTCCTTCACCCAACATTAACCCCTCCCCCCTATATATACGCATATATATATATATATATATCACCTCCATCATGTCCTCTATATATATACATAAAACCCTCATATATACTACTTATTTTTATAGTAATTAATTTATTGGTACATATACAAATCCCTATCTTTAGCTGATCAATATCACCTTATTATTAACCATGCAAGAAGCAATTCCATACAAGACATGGACATCATTCCCATTGATTCACAAATCCAAAATCAGTCATGATCATCCAATTATCAAAGGAGAAAAGAGAGATGATATGAGGAAAATGGTATCCGAAAACGCAGTTATAGTATTCGGTGCTCGTGGATGTTGCATGACCCATGTTGTTAACCGTTTACTTCAGGGCCAAGGCGTAAACCCGACCGTCTACGAGATTGATGAAGATGATAAGAACCATGTTGTTGGTCAACTTCAGATGATCGAGGCTGGAAAAGATGATCGGTTGCAGTTTCCGGCGGTGTTCATTGGTGGGCGGTTGTTCGGAGGATTGGACCGGATCATGGCTACACATATTACCGGAGAGTTGATTCCTATATTGAAACAAGCCCGTGCGTTATGGCTTTAGTTACCAAATGTTTTTTTTTTATTTTAATTTTTATTAGTCACGCTTAGTAATTTTACTTGTCTTTGTTTTGATTTCGTTCTATCTCAACAATTTGTGTGGAGGGATAAGGAAAACAGTGTAATATTTAGGGGAAAAAAACAATGTAATTTTAGCACAGATTAATTAGATTTAATAGTATCATGAATTTGTCGGTTGGATTATATAGGCTTTGAATAGTATACATATTATATAGAATTATTATATAAGATTATTATTAATTTTTTAATAATTTATAATATTAATTATTTTATTGACAGAAATAAAGTTATATTAATTTTATGTTTAAAATATATCCATATTTAAATTAAAAAATTAATAATAATTTTTTTTTGTAATGGAGAATATATATATATATATATATCTTTTAATGTGTATACATTTAATAATCAATGTATTGTGGAGGCACATGATTTCTCCATCTCCGACAGTTGCTTAGTTGCTTCGTTTTCTTTTGACCTTTTTGGGAAATTTCTGGGTAGTTGCGGCTGACCCTGAACTTGGGGTGTGCATCTAGTTCGGTTTTTCCCCTTTCTTTGTATCAGTCCGAATTCATCGATTTGGGATAAAAAAAAATCGATTTGATAGCTGTACAAAAAATAAGTATATATTGATTTTTCAATATCAATTTCGGTATCGAGTTTTTATGATTCAGTATTTATTAAATTGTATCGATTATACTAAATTTTTATTTTTTTAATTATTATTATTATTAAATAAATAATAATAATAATTATTATTATAATAATAAAATAATTATTATATTAACTATCGGTATTTATTCGGTTCTTACAGATATCGAACCGGCTTATTGGTCCAATCGATACTGATATCGATACTGAAATTTACCTAATTTTGATACCGGTCCGATTTGGTACTGGCATAATTCAGACCGATAAAAACTGATTGAACACCCCTGGCCTGAACTATTCTCTTTTAGTAATAGTAGTGGGAGGCTGTTTTTCTAGGTATACAAACAGTTAGACCTGACAAACGGATTGGGCTAGCATGGGCTGGGCCAAAACGGTCCAGGTTTTTTTGGGTCAAAAACATATAGCCGGTGGCCTGGACGGGTCAGGCTGGGCCAATTGATTATTTTATTATTTATTTATTTTTTTTTATTTTTTTTATACAATTATGATACATAACATGATATTTTAATTTTGAGCTATTGAGTGTAGCATGCAATTTTTTTTATTCAATAAAAATGTATTTATTAACAAAAAATATTGAAAAACTTATATTTAATTAAGAAATAATTTTAACTTTATAAACTATTGTGAGCATTATTTATTTGATTAAATATGTGAAACTAATAATTGTAATTAAATACCAAATAACTAATTTTAAAAAAAATGCTAGAATACTACTACAAACACATTACATTATTTATTTATATAGTGACAATTATTTGATTGTATATATAACGTATTTTGCTATGTGCAAATATATAAAAATATAATTAATTAATTAATATTTTTTATTAACTTTTGATAATCAATAATATTTTAAATTTTGCCTTATTTAAGTTCTTTCATATTTAATAGCCATATGTTAGGAGATAATAGTATTGTAAACAAATGAATAAAAGTTTTGTTCTATAAATTGATCTAAACGATTAATGAATTAAGTTATTTTTAACATTTCTTTTATGTATTTACTTTTTTTATAAAAAAAAAAAAAAAAAAAAATTGAGCCGCGGGCCAACCAAAATGACCCACTTTTTTTTGGCTAAAAAAGTTAAACCCGTAGCTCATTTTTTTTTGGGTGGACCGGGGTGGCACGCCATCTTGAACCATATTTGTCAGGTCTATAAACAACTAGTACTTTATTGAGCCCATCTACGATGAATTAATGTGAATTATATTATGTATGTGGATATATGTAATAAGGTAAAATTAAAAATAATTTTATTTTATTTTATTATTTAATTTTTTTTATATAAATCACAATTTAATTTTATCATAAATTTATTAAAATAAAAATTATTTTTCTTATTGAGTCATTTTTCTTTTGCGCCTTTTGCCGATTCTTTGTTTGACCTCGATGGTAGCAAATCACTGGGAGCTACAAGTTTGGGACATATATAGGATTTGGATTCACGAAGTTAGTTTCGGAGAGTATTATAATTTTTTTTTTATAAATAATTTAAACAATTAAAATTATATTTTATTATAAAAGATAAAAAGATTATGATAAAAAAAAATTAAAACGATGACCCTTTCAAACAAATAATAGATAATTAAGACAAAAGCTAATCGTGATAATATTTAGTGGACACCACAATATTCTTGAAACACAATTATATTCTATAAAATATGTAGATACGATTAGTTATTTAGTATGAGCAATAAAATAACAAGCTACCGTGATAAGCCCACGTAAATTTAAAAAGATCAATCGTCGTCAATTCGAATATGTGCTTTGAAGAAAATTTGAATAAAAAAACATAAATTTTAAAATGAAGAAAACAAGATCTCACAAGAGATGATTAAAAAATTCTCTTACAATTGGAAAAAAAATTAATCATCTCATGAAAAAAATAAGTCCAAAAAAAGAAAAATAATAATAAACTCGACAAGAAGAAATAACAGATTATTATTACGTAATAAATAAAAAAGAAAAGAAAATATATCTCTCCAAAGAAAGAAAACCTTTTCTAAATTTAAAACGAAGGTTAGAGTTCTTGGTTCGCGAGAGAAGAGGGAAAACAGGGTAGAAAGAAGAAAGCCCTATATTATAAGAATTATATATATATATATATATATATATATATATATATATATATATATATATATATATATATATATATATATATATATATATATTCTATTTCTATCTTGGCAGATGGTTTTTTTTATAAAAACTAATATACTACGCAACTCAACTCTTATTATATTTAGTCTTATAAAACTGCTCAAAATCAACTGCTTGAAACATATATTTCCATTAATTGCAATGAATTAATTCGATTTCAATTCATTAAAATTAATTGGATTTCAATTCAAGAGTCACTAAAAACTTTGCATTGATTTTGAATTTCAAGAGTTTGTAAAGTGTAAAAATATAAAAATGAATCCGAGGGAGATAGTACATAATTTTGTCTCTTTTAAATATTCAGCATTTTTTGTTCTTATTCTCAAATTAGTTTTATTTTAATAAGAGACGGCACCTTGTATAAGAGATCTTGCACCTTGTATTGAACAACTCTATCCTTTATTTTTTGTTCAAAAGCAATAGGTATGAATGAAATGGTCAATGGTCCTTCTAAAGGAATCTCTTTTTGGTGTTACTACATAATTATTCCAACGAAGTATCGTATAAAAGTCATACAATTTCAATACCCAAAACAGAGGTCTAAATCCAAAATCATAACTTAATAAAAATAAAACAATAGTTCTGAAAACAAAATTACTTAGTAATTCTATCTCCTCAATTGCAGTGGTCACCCAAAAGATCATCCCAGCTAATAATTCCTGTTAAATGATGAAAAAAGAACGATGTTACACATTTTATAAAAAAAAAAAATTCTTCCCTCGCATAAATAATTTTACAAGAATATTGCTCTTGAGTTACAAACAAATAACCCTATCAAAATACAACCAACTGCAAGTGAATTATTACAAGCAATAAATTTAAAATATATAATTAATTTTAACATATTCCACTTTGATTAGTGATAAAGAGACATCGATATTGAGAGATGAAAAATTATAAAATTTATATTTTAAATGACAAATTATTATGTCTTTTTATATAAAATTAATTGTATATCGAATTTTAAAATATATGTCGTTTTATACCTCGTATTCCAAAATTGAATTCCTCCTATCTTGCTCCCTAACGTTATCTTAAATAAGCACGATGATCTTTATTATTATTTAGGCCAAATTTTTCATTGGAATATTGACTTGTGTCCCTGTATAAAAAAAAATACACATTAATCGTATATGTATTTGACTATGTTAACGTGTATAAATACATACGTAATTATAATTAATTTCTTACAAATCCAATAAAATAATTAACTCAACTAATTAATACAAAATAAAATAATCAACATATTAATTAATTCAAATAAAATTATCAACTCAAATAAAATAATTAACTAAACTAATTAAGTGAAATAAAAAAATAAACTCAACTAATTAATAACATATAATAATAAAAATACGAAAAATGAAAATGAAAATCAGAATTAATATTAACACTAACCTTGTTCAATCCTAAATAAGAAAAAATAATAAAAACTCAAATCCATTTCTTTTGCAGAATCAGGTCTGTTAATTCAAAATCAAATCTCTCCTTCAAAAATTAGATCTATCCTCACCTCCATCGATGTTGCCTCCTCCCCAACGTCCCTGCTCACCTCCAGCTCCGTCACCCCCTTCCTCTTACTCACCACCTTCCCTTCTTCCCAATCTCAAGAAAACAAACAAAATCCGTTAACCCATCTTCATCTTCTGTTGTTCCTGAGTTTTGTTTGGTAATATAGGTTTGGGTTGAGATTTGGGTTTGAGATTTGTATTTTAGAGAGAGAAAGTAAAGTGCTCTTGAGATTGTATTTTAGAGAGAGAAAATGCATAAGTTTCAGATTTGGGTTTAAAAATTCTTCCCCAATTGTTGCAATCTTCTTCTCTTATCACTTTCTTCCCCAGTTTGTGTTTTACAGAGAGCAAATGAGCGAGTTTTATGATAGAACATAGAATTGAGAGTTTTGAGACTGAAATTTGGAAATGATAAATGAGTTTGGATTTTTTTTTGTTGATAATTATGAGTCTGGATTTTTGTTTTGAGATATTCGAATTTCATGAATGGTTGTGAGGGAAGATGATGAAGAATTTGGATATTTTAGATTTTGAATTTCTTGGTAGATGTAGAAGATGATGATGAAAAAAATAAAATTTGGATACTCGAAGTTAATAAATTTTTATTTGTATAAGATTGAATATTCAATTATTTTTAACTTTGATTTTATACAATCAAATGTGTAAAGAAAGGTCACACTCTATTAGTGAAATGAGAAGAATTGTATTTCGGGGGTACAAAATATAAAAAGAATCATATTTTAGAATCGAATATATAGTTAACCTTTAATTATATATATATGTATATGTATATGTATATGTATATGTATATGTAGCAAACGATTGTTAGTGACAAATAAAATTCGTTTATTGTAAAAAAGGTAGCGATAGGTTCATAAAACGCAAAAATTGGCCTACCACAAGAAAGGGCAGCAGCAGAGTCAATTTTACGTATAAAATGGGCTGTCGTAAGAAGGAGTAGTGGCATAGCCAGTTGAAGGAAGGAGTAGCGGCATGGTCAATCAACAACCAAAAATACCGCCTGTATTGGTTGTCGAAACAGTGTCATGACAACCGTTTATCACAGATGGAAATCCTATATATATATATATATATATATATATATATATATATATATAGACACACACACACACACAGAGTAACCGTTTGTTATATTACTGTTTCAGCAATTAATGTAAGGGCATTTTTTACTGTAGATTGGTCATGCTGTAACAAGCTGTTGTGGCACGTAAAATTTGGCCCATGTTGGTACTCCTTATTGCGGCACATAATTTTTTTTGTTTATTTGACCCAGACTGTACTCCTTTTTGCGGCGAGTGTAGGTTTGATTACTAGCAGCAATCAATTGCTATAAATGGTTATTCATATATATGCTTCTGAAAATAAGTAAAGGTACTCATGACTATTCTTGAATAATTATGTCTTTTTATTATTCACATGCATCAATTTTAGCAGACAAATTCAAAGATAATTTGTGTCTATTAATAAAAAAAAATGTGATTCTTAATCACTTTTACGTAACTTAATAAAATATACATGTATTTTTTTTTTCTAAATAAAATCAAATATATTTGGATTATAGTGTAGCGGTGGTCTTCATGGATCAAAGCCGTGTTGCATGTAATGGCTTAGAGGGAATGTAAATTTTTGCAGATTTCATTTGTAAACATTTTAGCATTTTCCTTAACTAGCCATCTTATTCTCTCTCAAATTAGTGAAATTTTAGTGACAAATACATCTTGTTTTGAACGACCCGCTTTTGATTTTTTTTTAAATGCATTATTACATTCATTTTGGGTTAATGAAGGGTAATTAGTCATTCTACAAAAAATATAAATATGTTTTTGCTATTTTTACATAATATAAGTAGATTGGCAAACGAGTGAATTAAGTCATCCACGAAAGTTATAACGATCTGGACTTGTTTGTGTTGGGTAAAAAGACTATTTTTTAATGGGTCATACTTTATAGATCCTAACTCATATGTTAATGATGAGTTTATTACTTTCTTTTTGTACATGTATTTTTTAAGTGTTCTTAAACAATAAAACATTAAAACAGAAATTATTTCAAGTTCTTTTAAATAATAAAACATAAATTAGTTTATGTAACACCCCCTTCCCAAATTAGAAAAGAGAGGTTATGTACAGAACACAACAGAACTAACAAATTGCTATCCAAAAACTTTAATATGTAACCGAATAGTCTAAATAGATAGCTGACTGGCTCAAATATGATTTGTGTATTACAACAGTACTTAAAAATCAAAATATCAAATCTTAAACAAAATATCTAAACTATTTATATAAAGGAAGTTCTCTTCACACTTGTCATTGCTCCTCCTGATTACCTATCGAAAGAAAAACACAACATGAGCCAAATGTTCAGTACGGATATAGAGTGCAAGAAAATAAAAACTAAAATGAATAACAAAACCAACTAAACTGAACTAATCTAAATGACATAATAGACTGAATCAAATGGTTATGGTGATTTCATACCGAGCTCAAAACAAAAAAGAATAGAAATATATATCGAACTGCGCAATTAAGGTGTATACAAAATCGGAAGGTGTGTTCGGCACAATCAACACCAAACCGCATAACAGAACAAAACAAAATGCTACGACCAACCCATACGCCTCCCACAACAAAACACTAATTAGCCAACTCCCATCTGAACACACAAAATGAAAACGTCGTGGACTAATCACACTGCCACGGAAGTGTCATGCCTCGGTGCCAAGATGACATATCTGTGGTACCCCCACAGGTGGTTATAGCTCAGGTATATCCTACGGTATATTCTAACAAAAATATCATGTCACAATATATGCGATACAATACAAACAAAAAGGGTTCTAATACGCATATGCTAAACCGAAACGAATTAATACAAAGTCCTCAAAATATATTAGCATGTACGTTTTTACAGAATCAAAATAAATACTAGACATGCTCGCTAAGTCCAAAGGGTACAAGTTACGAATTTTTGACTATCTAAAATCAAACAATTCTATCATAAGCATTTGACTATGAATAATATATCGAAATAATATCTGAATTCTAATTGAGAGACAAAACGAACAAATTAAAATTAAATAAATATTGCTGAAGGAGTACGGAATCCGTACTTGGAATAAACAATGTAATATCTGAAATTATATTCCAAAAACGACTCGTTAAATTTCTTCCGACGGAACTAATTAAATAAAATAAAGGAATAAATAAATAAATAGTTCATTAATTGATTAAGTTTTACACACTTTCTTTCTCTTTAATGAATTCAAAATCTTTTCGTTCTAAACAAAATTCTACCTAAAGTTATACAGATTTTAATCATATATAACATTTTAATAATTAACAATCTTCATGTTCCAAAATAAATTTAAGTATATTTTCAAAAATATTCTTTCTATTTTTAATTATGTTACAAACAATTATTATTATTATTATTATTATTATTATTATGTTAACACTCTAAAATTACAAAAATAATAATTTAATATCTCAAAATGCTAATTACCAACAAAGATATACTAAAAATATATATACTAACAAACTAAACAGCATACCAAAATTTAAGCTACAAAATTAAAACGAATACAAAAAATTAAATAATTACACAAAGAAAGAAAAAGAGATATACCCGAAATTATGAGATTCGCAGTCAGTCCACGTCTTCGACACCAAAATTTTTAACAGGGGAGGTCTTTACTAAAAAGTTCTCACAGAAAAATGTTTTCTCAAATTGGGTAAAACCTTAATGTTTGAGTGATTAAAAACTAAATGGGTCTGTCAATATATATGGGAAGGGGAAAGGATAAAGTTTTAATAAATGGGTGATGTGAGACTCCAAAAACTATCGGGTATTACAGTTTACATGTTCTAAGCAATAAAACTTAACTTGTTTCAGAACAATAAAAAATTCATAAAAATATAAATTGTTTGTCAAATAAGATATTATCATCTCTCCCGTCTACTAGAGTTATATTTTACCATTTTCATATTCTATGATATTCAAATCCTAATTTTAATTTTAGAATTTTCTTTTAATTTCATCAAATTTGTTCTCCATCCAACCACAAATGAATGAGAAGCGAAAATATTGTACACAGGAATGACCATTCATAAACAAAAGGTATAAAACTTGCATACGTATGTAAAGGTACATTATTCTTTTTATTAATATAATTAGTACTCCTTCGTTTTTAAAAAAATAATTAAAGGTACAATTTTAATATGTGATAACAATAATGGTTATCTTTTTTTTTTCTCCCACCGAATCTTAATATTGTTCAAGAGTTTAGAGCCAATATATGGGGTTTTGAGTAGGAGTTTATGGGCCGTGTTAAATTTGTCGTGTGGGCAATTCAATACAAACAGAGTGAAAAAAATCAAATAATTGAATTTCCTTAAAAAATAAATGAGTATACATAAAATATACTATCTCCGTTTCAAAATATAATATTATAATTGACTTAATTTGAGATATTTATAAATTTAAAATTGAGATGATTCATTAAAACTTAGTTAACAGAATGATGAATATTGTAATATATCTAACACGATGATAAATATTATAATCTATCTAAAAAGTAGTACTTATTATTATGAGATTTACTGTTTCATAAATTTTAATGATTCATTTTAATTTTAAAATATCTCAAATTAATTTTTAAAAAAAATCAATAACGATCTTACATTCCTCTTTAGAATGGAGGGAGTATTAAATTGGATAAATCCATAGATACATCATTTTAACTTCATAACTCCCGATACACAATCAAATAATTAAATTTCCTTAAAAAATAAATGAGTATACATAAAATATACCATCTCTATTTCAAAATATAATATTATAATTGACTTAATTTGAAATATTTATCAATTTAAAATTGAGATGATTCATTAAAACTTAGTTAACAGAATGATGAATATTATAATCTATCTAACACAATGATAAATATTATAATTTATCTAAAAAGTAGTACTTATTATTATAAGATTTATTGTTTCACAAATTTTAATGAATCGTTTTAATTTTAAATTTTAAAATATCTCAAATTAATTTTAAAAATAAAAGTCAATAACGATCTTACATTCCTCTTTAAAATGGAGGGAGTATTAAATTGGATAAATCCGTAGATACATCATTTTTACTTCATACTTCCCGATACACATATCCAGAAGTAGTTTTGACAAAATTGAAAGTTGCCTATCTTTTTAGACCTTTTCTATTCCATCTAAGTTATTCTTTGCCAAAATTCTCTGTAAATAGTTTCACTCTCTCCGACATTTTCTATTTCACTCTCTTAGTCCCTCTTAGTCTTTGTATAATGAGAACCCTAATCTCTCCATATTAATCTTACGAATATCCCACATATTATTCATATCAAAATTGTTATCCTTTTTTAAAGAAATAAACATCACTTTTGTCGATCAACTATTCGCTAACAATATCGCTAGATTAAATACAATTTATCATTGACTATTTTGATAAGATTTTTCTTCGAATAATTGCATTATTTTCTTTTAAAGATCAACAAACATGAAAGTATTTTCGGTTGATAACCCATACAATGTTTATTTTAGTTGAATAATTTTGGCTTATTCTTAGTTGATACTCAATATTTAAAGTATGAGATATTCATTTGTTATTGATATTTTTCTTAAAATACATACATTAACAAATGTTAATTTTTTTATTTATTAATTTCTACAATAGTGTACAAGTTCTGCCACTAAAATCAAAAATAAGTATTAGTTATACAATATGGATATTGACATAGACGATTCACCTGATAACGAAAAGGATGATAAAGTAAAAGAGAATAAAAAATGGAAAATGGAACAATCAAATAATAAAAGAGACCAAGTTACATATGGTGTGTTGACAATATTGATGATGTTATGAGTATTACATGAAATAAGGTGCACAACAAGGATTTAGAGTAACTAAAAGAAGTACTAAAAAATTGGACAGAATGGTTTTAAATATTTCACAATTATAACCCATAAATATGAAGAATCGAAGAAGAACTCAAAGATTACTTTAAAACTGCATCAAATTCTTAAAGCAAGGTGTAAGACAATTTGTGCCATGTTATTGGAAGATGGAAAATGGGTATAACCACTTTGGATATGGGTTAAGTACAAGTAAGTCTCGTTTTTACCGGTGTAATCGGCATGTCAACCTATATAAAGAGGAGACTTGAGCTAAATAGTGATATTGGGATACCAATGAATAAAAGTTATAATTCACTTAGTGTTGAGGATGGAGAAAATGTAGTGCCTTGTTTAAAGAAAGATTGTGAAAAATATATGAAAAAATTAAAGAAGCTAAGGCTTGCTAAGGGTGATGCTAGTGCACTTCAAGGTTATTTAATTAAAGTTCAGGCAGTGGATTCTAACTTTTTTTATTTATGTGATAGACCTAGATGAAAAAGTTTGATAAAAAAATTATTTTGGGCGAACTCAAGGACTAGAGCTGCATACGAGGTGTTTAGACTAATTAATATGATATGTCGTTTGCTCTTTTTGTTGAAGTTAATCACCATAAACAATCCATACTACTTGGTTGTGGCTTGATATCGAATGAAGATACTAACACTTGTGTTTGTTTGTTTGATGTGTGACTTTCTTCCATGTCTAGAAAAGATCCATACACTATTATCACTAATCAAGATAAAGCGATAAAAAATGCGGTTGAGATAGTTTTTCTTGCCAGTGCCCGTCACCGATGGTGTTTGTGGCATATAACGAAGAAGGTTCTAGAAAAATTAAAAGGGTATGAACAATATTAATTAATTAAATTTTCATTATATAACGTTGTGTTTGATTCTTTAAGTGTAGATGATTTTAAATTTAAATGGAAGGCAAATAATAGAAGAATGAATGGTTAGAAGGATTGTATAATAAAAGGCATCGGTGGGTTGTTTGTTTCGTGAAAGATCATTTTTAGGCAGGAATGTCTAGGACACAAAGAAGTGAAAGTATGAATGTTTTTTGATAGATTTGTCAGTGCAAAAACTTCCTTCAAAGAATTTGTAGGCCAATATGATAATGTGTTAAGGAGTAAAGTGAAAAAAGAAATAGAAGTGGACTCTCATTCTTTGACTTCATATGTACCTTGTGTTACACATCATGCTATTGAAAAATAATTCCAAGAGGTTTATACCAATTCCAAGTTTATAGAGTTTTAAGAGAAGTGGTGGATGAAGGAATGTAATGTGATACTAGGTTTGTCGATTCTCATGACAAAATATTTCATTACGAAGTAAAATAGCTTTATTGTAAGGCTCCGAAATTATGAAATACAACTTTATTTTTCTTCGCATATATTTTTATTCTGAAACAATAAGGTGTTATATTGATAAAAGTTAACAGTTAAGGATGTTATATGTAAAAAAATAAATTATGTTGGACAATATTCGTTTTATCGGGGAATATTTGATTCGAACGATGGCTCAAAAATAACCAATCATTGGTGGATACCACAACGGAATATTGTCGGATATATAAAATGACAGAAGAAAACCTTTTTAAATAAAAATAGTCAACAGTGTTATCACTTTTAATTGTTAAAATACCGGTGAAAAAATAATAGTAGCATACGATATTTTATAGTATTTTACTGTAGCACACGATATTCTACAATAGCACACAATATTACATAGTAGCACAGGGTATTGCACAATATCTCATATTATTGATTTGATAAAACAGTTATTGCACATTATTCATCAATAATTGTTGATACATAGTATTTTGCATTATTGATTCAATAATTGTCATTACACTATATTTTATATCATTGAGTCAATAATTGCTATTATACTGTATTTTAAAATTATTGAACCAAATAATTGTTACAGTAGCAAATACACAGTAAATTATATTATTAAATTAATAATTATCAATAACGTGTTCTTACATTATTGTTGAATTATTATTATCATTGTTGTAACATTACCTTAAATATTGTATTATTAGTGAGTATTTTGATTATTATATATAAATATTAAGGAAACACGTGGGCCCTCTGTGGGGGCCACATGAGGAATGAAAATAAAATTTTGCCGGATGAAAATTTGGTGGAGAAAAGCAGCAAGGCTACTATTGCTGCCAATGCTGGATTTTTAGGCTGGCGTGCAACACGCTAACTGTTTACCTACCGCTCACAGTGCACTCCATTTTTCTTTAAATAAGTTACTCAGCTGAATAGAAAAATCACACCTAAAACATAAAAAAATTTATAAGCATTTTATGAGTGTTTCTCTAAGAATAGTAAGGTTATTTTGAGTATTTGTAAACCAAAAGGAGTGCAAGAATTTCTCAAGTAGGCATTTTATTTAAAGAGTAGTAATTGCACAAATACCTATTTCATACGGTATTTACAAATCTTCATTTAGAAAACTCTTCTTTGAGAAGATTTATTTTAAAAGCTTCATTTGAAAGATTTATTTTAAAATATTATTTTAAAAATTATTTTTGAAGTTGTTATATTTTATTACACTACAAAAATTTATATTATATAAATATTTTTGATAGTTCATAATATATGAGTTATCATACACCATTAAATTTATATGTGGCAATTACTAATTATCTTATAAATATAGGGGCTGATCCACTACATTTAAAGCAATCTTTTTTCACATGTTAAGGTAAGGGATATTATTTTCTTTCATATTCATAAACTTACTATGATAAGTATTGTTTAGTAAAATTTCTGAAATGATTAATAATTTGTGTTTTATTTAATATAATTTCAATTGAACATTCCTATTTACTTGAACCTTTCTACTGAACTTTAGTCGTTATTTTTAAACTATGGATCTTGAATCTCATTCTTGAATTTGACTCCACATCATGTTGACAATTTGGACATTATTTGAATCTGCACAAAGTAAAATTATAAATTTTCGCTATTTATTATTTATCATATTATTCTATTTCTTCTGTCCATCACTTATATCACTATTATTTGTACTAATTATTAAAAATCAAGTTGTTGTGGATATCTGTGGCCTGTGACACAGATGATAGGATAAAAACGATATAATGGTGGTGTGTCTTTTAAGGCGTGCAATGAATATTCTCTTTGGCCTGAGGCAAAGAAGAATTGTTATTTGGTATGATCATGACTAGTGGTATTTCAGATGATAGAGGTTGATGGTGATTTTTATGGGGGAAAAAAGCTAGTAGACATCATGATCTATATAATTTTTCTAATGGTTGTTGTTTTGCTGCAGTTGTTGATATGAACTTTGTTTAAGAATTTAACTGCAATTGTTAAATTAAAACTTGTTGTTTATTTTATTCTATCAGGAACTCAACTGTTGAAGGTTAACGATAATTTATTCATCATTATCTTAGTCATTATATTCTTTATTGGGCTATATGAGTTCACCCTTTTTCTTTTTGTTCAATTGTTCACGAAATGATAATGTAGCCAAGACTAGCGGGAAAAAGAGGGCTATAGAGTGATGGTCCGAGATAGTTACTATAGTAGTTTTCACTGTATTGTAAAAATAGTGTGACAATAATAGTGAAGACTTAGTTGTGTATTATTGAGTATTGTATTATAGTACGTTGTACTTTATTATAATAGTTGTTGTGTATTTTGACGACTCAAGTTTGAGCTGCATGGGCCCAAATTTGGGATGGTCACATTTGTTACTTTGGAGAAAAAAAAATCATTCAAAATTTGTGAACTTCAAAGTTTGCTTCACCGAAAGGGAAGATAAATATGAATTTGATGTGAGGTGTAACTGTAAATTGTTCGAATTTCGAAGAATTTTATGTAAGCATATAGTTAAGGTAACTTCATTTTGAAAGGTTCATATTCAATTTACTGTTCCAACGAAATACATTTTGAGGAGGTAGAGGAAGGACATAAAGCATCATCATACTAAAGCTAAAGTCACTTATAATGTTTGAAAATACACGGAATCGGGACAGAGATATGACAAGGTGTGCAATATTTTTTTCGATGTTGTGGACATCACATATGACACTCAAGAAAGATGTGACCAACTTATAGATCAACTTCTTGAACTGAAGGTGGAATGGAATACGAAGGATGGAGTTTGTGAAAAAAACCTACCTATTCAAAAGTCAAATGCGAATATGAAATAACGGCTTAAATATTGTAAGCTAAGACTTATTTTCGTTGAAAAAGAACCGATGCAAGGGGCGTCCTCTTGATAAAAGGAAGATAGGTAAGATGGAACAAGTCCCACCTATTTTTCATGAGACACAAGAGAGTTATTATGAAAATATTAACTTGAATGTGAAGAATGATTTCCTTCCTTCATATTCGTGTGATTACTATTTTATTAGTGAGCATTTTTAAGGGTGCATAAGTTGATAATTGTGCATATATTACTGTAAGAGTGTTTATGTGCTCTTTTTAAGTATTAGAGTTGTTTATAGATTGGTTTAAATTTTACTTTCATGGATCATAAATTTCAGAGGTATGAACTTACTTATTGTACATTGATGGTTCTTAAAAATAACTTGTCGGAGTCCATATAAGGGAATGAACTTCTGAATCTTGGCAAGGTTTGGAATTATGGGTCTATAGGTGAAAGCGCTTTCAATATTGGCTAAAGAGATTTTTGTCTTGGTTTAGTTGTAGCTTCTTCTTTTTTTTGTTGATAAACAGTCATAAGACTAAATAATTTTATTATTTTAAAATATCCGAAACAATCAAAGGAAGAACTCTAGGATAAGTATCTTCCAACCAACAAAATAGGAACATGAAAATCGAACGCCTGAGCTAACTCGGCAAGACTTAGCTACCCTATTAGCTGTTCTACAAACATGAGAAAAAATCACGTACTCAAAATCACCAACCAACACGGTACAATCATGGACGATGGAGGTCAAATAAGATTGTTCAACACTAGCATGGGTGAACCGTCTAATAAAATCACTTTCCACCAAATTTTTTTGAAAACCACACTCTTTAACAAAACACGAAGGACTAAGAATCACAATAGCTTCACACTCCACATCTAAATTTTATTGAAATCTATCAATGCCTGCCCCTAAAATAGAACCCATATTAAGACAGCAGACGCTGTCATGTATTTTTTTTTCTCTTGTAAACTTTGGATCAGTTTGTTAAGTGTTCTGAAATCATTTGTCTTTTGATTTGGAATTGGCAGATATGATTTTGATATGGGTGCAAACAAGTGATATATGTACTGTGGTTTTGCCATCCAGGGTGAGTGTCTGGCCCTGAACTCAATTTATGAATGTCAGAATTTCTAAATGGTATAATACATCCTTCTTACAGGTCGCTTTCTCTTTATTTTAGGCTTTGATCTTCCTGAGATTCGGTCATGTGTAACTATCTAAAGAATTAACTTGATTTATGTGTCTGAGCGTAATGAACAACGAATTGGTTGGTGGCAATTACATTCATGCACACTCTCATTTAAATTGTGGCTTCTACTAAATGATGATATTTAATCAAAAGTGTTAATACCAATAGGTGCACAAACAATTGAAAATTGCTATGTTTTAAATATAACATCAATTAAGTGCTGACCTTATATATATATATATCAAGAAGTATCTTTATGCAACATGCACTACACTTAATTTTCTCATTTTCTTTTCCTTTACATTCTTAAAAAAGATCCATAATTCAGGAAGCTTAACCGTGTAATGCTCACTTGATCGTGATCGCATACACTTAATATAAACATATCAATTAATATAAATATATCAATAACCATGTCCACTAATAGGCACTAAATATTACCAAACATTCACAAAATATGCCAGGCTAAAGAAGCTTTTAGGATGGACTAAATTGATGAACACAATAATTGAATTTCATTTTATATACACAATAATCACAATTTACATGTTTACAAGTGGCATATTCCAGGTAATGAAAATATATATTTTTTGATACAATAGATTAATAGCTCAAACAACTACAAATAAGACGGTGTTTCAGTTTTTCTGTGTAGAAAAAACTTCAAGATATGGTTTCGACGCAAACAAATTTGCTTTGTATACAATCAGCCCCAACTCCCACTACTAAGCCTTAACTTTCTCTAGCCACAAGCCCTATGCCGAAGTGTCCAGCTATTTTCAGATATACATCACAAGTCAATTTCAAGACGTCCCAAGCAATAAAACTGCTCTGGTTGAAGAAATTGAGGAATACAATTTGGGTCCCTTCCACTGTTCCCTTCAAAGAGAGCAAGTATTCATATATAACATAAGCAACCAAAAAGGAAGAGGAGAAGATTATGATCAGATATGATGGCTACAATTGCAGTACAACAAACTATATCTTGATAACTATGGATATTCCCTAAATCTAAATTTTAGTCCCTTAAATATGACTCATATGAGTAGTAAGGTAGCCTTAATGTTTTTGTTAGAAAGGCAGTGAAAGGCATAAGAGACTTTTCCGAGCAAGAAAAATAATCACTCGGATAATTTGTAAATCCTAGATATGCCTGTTAGAGAAATAAGATAATTTAGGCCCTGAATGTAATTGTCATATTCGAGAAACAGTGTTACAGTACACACGTGTAGATGCATAGTTATTTCTTACAATTAAACCACAAAGATACAAAAGGACATAATCAAGTAATCCTCAATTAACTAAGCTGCAGCATAAACATTTGGAGCCAAACGTGGCTTAGCAAGTGCAAGCAACGGCTTAGCTAGAAAAAGATCACACTTTGACTCGGTGAGTTCAATTTTGAACACATTGGGAGGTACACTCCAAGTGAATGCTTGAAGAAGCCTAGCCAACAGCATAGTAGTCATGGTAGACCCTAGAGTCACGCCGGGACAACCACGCCTTCCGGTACTAAACGAAAATATTTTCAGTTCAGGATCAGAAAGCACCACATTGGAGCTACACCCGTTGAGGTGGCGCTCAGGCTTGAACTTGAGTGGCTCGTCCCAAGCTTTAGGGTTACGCCCGATGCCAGGGCGGCTGAGCAGCACGTGACTTCCCTCCGGGATGAAGTATCCGGCGACAGTGCAGTCCGCGATGGACACATGAGGAACGTTAAAGGGTGCAATAGGGTGGAGGCGGAAGGACTCTCTGGCGCAGGCCTTGACGTAATTCAGGTGTGGGATATCGGATTCTTGGACAAGTCTGTCCCTTCCAACCACAGTGTCTAGTTCAATTGTGGCCCTTTCCAGTGTCTCAGGTCGATTTATCATCTCAGCAATTGCCCATTCAACGGCATTTGATGGATTGTCCACTGTTGCAATCATAATCTCCTGCAAGTGGTGAATTTTGGAAACCACTTAGCTTGAAACAATTTTTAAACTAGCCTCTGACCAAATTATTTGGCGGAGATGCCAAACCAGATGATAGTTATAAATATCATCCGTTCAATTGTTTAGCGAACAGAGTACAACCAACATTAACTTTGAATCTTTATCCAATATATGTGTGTGCGTGTGTGAGTTAGAGAGAGAAAATAATTGCATTCTATGAATTTAATTTAATTTTCATATACTTGCATGAATTACGGACAGTGAGATCATGACAATCTTAATATCGCATGTGTCAATGAATTAAATTTTTACCAGAATGGGCAAATAACATGTTTAGTATAGTATAGACAGGCCGGATTATATATAATTGCATTTTATGAAATTAGGTTACTAATTTTGCATGGAGTTGCATGTTGGACACCTCACAGTTCAAAACTGCAGTGGTCCAACTATAAATTAAAATCAATGGGAGAGGGCAGGGGCCTCTGTGAGAGAGGGAGAGTCTTACAACAATTTGAGCCTTTATTTCTTGTGTGGACAAAACTCAGTTGCCATTCCCATCCTTGAGGCTGATGAGTACGTCAAGCAAGTCCTCTTCTCGATTCCTAATACCATTTTCCCATAATTGAACCCTCTCGTCTATTAAGGGATCTTGGTATTTCCTCACACTATTAACAGCCTTTTCTATGATCTTTTCATGCCCGTCTAAATCAAAACCTCTCAAAAATGGGAAATAATCAGATACACAGAAAGAATAGAGGTAGCTAAGAATGGTAAACAGGGCGGCGATATGCTCTACTTCTTCACCACCCGGTCCACCATCTTCCATTCCCTCCCCAAAAAACCTAGTTCCGAATATCATCTTTCTTATCACATTCCCACAATAATGCTGCGCAGCCACCCTCACATTCACTATGCCGCCTTGGTTATAGACGTATCGAATGAGGTGATCTGCTTCTTCAACTCGTTTGCTATGCATCCACCGGTGTCTTGATGATGAAAACAGCTCAGAAGAGAGAATTCTCCTCATTTTCTTCCATTGTTCCCCAAAAGGACCGAGAGCCGCTGTCAAGTAACCGTCAGCAGTGACATCAGCGGCCATGCAAATAGGCCTTGAAGCGAAAATAGCATCGTTTCGCTTCAAGAACTCGCAGGCGATTTCGGGATTTGTCACGGCATAAACGTTGGTTCTTCCGAGGCGTATGCAGAGTATTTCGGTGTTCATTTCGTCCATAAGCCTATGTATCCATCGAAAAGTAGGCTTGTTCATGAGCATTTGCGGAAGGCATCCCAGGTAGGGCAAAGCTGTTGGGCCCGGAGGAGTTGAAACTTTGGTGCTTTTCTTTTTCAGCGTTTTGTATTTCATCACGAGTGGAAAAATCAAAGTGATGAGAAGAAAAGAGAAATAGGCTAATAAATTTGATGGAAAATAAAGTCCCATCCCCATATCAATAAAAATCGAGGATTGATCAGGTATGGACTTGTTTTCCATTCTGCTCGAGTACTGCAAGTTTAGATATCTCGCTCTCAAAATTAAATTTCAATATTTGTTACTTTGTGTTGTGCCTTGTTCATCTAAGTTCATGTTATTATATAGTGGCTCCATGAAGATCTTAACATCAGCAAGTTATCCTAACTAGTCCAAAGTTAATATTATGACAAAGAATTAATCTTGTAATCAACAACTGAACTTTTGGGCTTAGGCAATGACAAAAGTGTCCCCCAAATCCAGGGATGACTCAAGATAATTTGGAACCTAAAATGATATTTTTTAATGAAGCGTTCTATGTTTGCTACATCATTCATTAACTTTTATAGTCAAATTGATCATTTTTCAAATTAATTATTCTTATTATTATTTAATATATATGTAAAAAACCTATAAATATTATAAACGTACAATGAGTATCTAAATTAAACTGTTCAACTAAGTTCATGTTATGGAACAGTATTCCAATCTCTTATCGGAATACGTGAGATAATTTAATATATATATATATATATATATATAAACTCAAATTGGTCATGACAATACACGTTTACACATGAGATTTATTTTTTCAACTTTGGAGTCATACGCAACCTCTTTGAAAGTTATTGTTCATGCGAAATTATCTCATTTTCTGCATGCAAAAAACATTATCGTACTCTTTTTGGTGAGGTTGAACAATAAGTACTCTTTCTTCTTGCTATATTAAATGAATGCAAATGGTTTTTGGGGATCAAAGCGGTGGTGCGTCAAACTAACGTGCATAGGTTAATCTAAACTCAATGCAAAATTTTAGTGTTTTCATAAAATAAATAAATAAATAATAATAATAATAATAATAATAAGGAGAAGGTACAATAATATATATATTGTCCGTTGGGTGTTTGAATGTGAAAGATGGAAACTAGTCAGTTGGGTGTTTGATTATGAAAGATGGAAACTAGGTACGTATATGGGAGATGAATTGGTAAATGTTAACAACATGGCCGGTGGTCAGCTTAACAACGAAAAGGGAAGACACGTAGTCAAGGGAACAATTAGGATAAAGGAAAGAGAAAAGCTTGAAGAGAAAGGAATAAACCATGTGTTAAATACACAATAAAAGGGAACGGTCATTTCGCTTGAGCCCTTGTACAACTTAAAAATTAATGCCAAGTTCATATTGAAAAAATGAAATGGAAAAAAATAAATAAAAAATATTGTATTTGATAATTATTTTGGTAGATAAACTATTTCAATTGAATGAAAACTTATTTCATTCTTTTAATTTTCATTCCATGTAAGAGATGGTAAAATAAGATTCATTTCAATATGTTAGGATGGACTCATACTTCAACGGGTTCGAACAATAACCGTCAGAACAGAGAAGTCGAAAGTCTTAACAGTAGCCCAAGTGTTGTGTATTTGGGATTTGTGATTTATTTTATCATTCCAATTTTAAATTTATCTAATATTTTGGGTCTCATGTTTGAATCCATATTAGAGTAATAAGGGTTTTAGTTGCTATATAAACCGATATTTGATATGTTAATTATTGTAGAATGTGTGCGACATATTAATAAATATATTAAATATGCAAGATTAACCACAATTTAATGAATATCACGTGTCTTTTAGTTTTCAATTACTTATTTTTTGAGTGATTGTGTCTTAGATTAAATCATAAATGTAGGAATGGTAATGAGACGGGACGGGAGGTAGGCGGGGATTGCACATCACATCCCTTCCCTGGTGGTATAAATATTCCTCATTCACCATTCTCCACGAGGATTAAATCCTAATAACCATATCAATCCCCATGAAAATTTAAATCACTACAGCACTTTGCAAGTTTTTTTGTGAATTTTTTTTTCTAATTTCAATTATATTTACAATATTATTATACATGCATGCATGAAATAGAATTATATACTTAAGGCATACTCGATAAAAGTAATAAAAATAAAATAAAATAAATAAATTAAATCATATGTGTGTATGTGTGTGTATATATATTTATATCCAAATCTGTCTTTGAAATATTAAAAAATTATTTCATTCCTTCCTCTATTTTTTTCTTTCGGTCCAAAAGTAGCCTAAATATACTGCAACTCAAATGCGTCATGTGAACATTAACCTATGAATGTTAGGTCAACATATATATTTTGGTCATGTTGTTAATGTGAGATCGTTTGGATTCTAAACAGTTTAACGTGGATATATTTTATTCAGGTTGTCTATAAAAATGAATTGTATCAACATTGATTACGCAAATATTATACAATTGCAATTCTTAACTGTATAAATACAATTCTTTTTAATCAAAATCTTTACCAGTTAAAATTGGTGGTTTGAAGGGTTAACAAATTAAATTTAGTAAAAAAAAATAATTAATCCACTACCATGAATCAAAGCCATCCAATAGTTTAGACTCGAAAGTAAGGCAAGGCGAGAGGAAGGGGTAGAACTAGGAGTGTTCAACCGATTTTTTCGGCCCGAATCGGGCCAGTACCGAAATTAATCAAATTTCAACAACTGAAACCGGTACCGGTTCTACCGGTATACCGAATCGGTTAGCCAGTTCGGTACCGGTAAAAATCGATTAAAAATCAAAAATTAATATTTTTATTATTTTTATTTTTATTATTTTTATTATAATAATTATCATTTCTATTATAATAATAATAATAATAATAATAATTATTATTATTATTATTATTTATTATAAAAAAAATTGGTACAACCGGTACGACTCGGTATTTACGGAACCATAAAAAGTCGGTATCAAAACCGGTACTGAAAAACAAATATATACTAGTTTTTGAACAAGCCTAGATAGAACATCAAGAGAGGTAACTTCAAAGCCCAACAACTAATGTAGATTTAGATATATTTGGGCCCTTTTCCACGATAGTGGAAACCAATTGATCAGATAATATTTGTAAATCAGAACAGCATCGATGAAGAAATCTCGTTGTTATCTTGTTTCTTTTTTGGATAAATATTTCTCTCTATCTACCGTCTAAAAAGAATTAAGAGAGAGATTTTGTTATTGGATCAACCACTAACTTTTGGACCAGAAAATAGGTATATTATCCGGGGACTAAATTCACTATAACAAATTTTCCTTGTATCTCTATTATAAGGTCTATAACGATATTTTTTAGGGTCTATGACAACGATTTGTCCCGTCATCGTAGTTCTATTTTATGGCGACGAGACAAATTATCGCCATAAACTTTAAAAATGGTCGCTATAAGTCTCGTAACAGAGATATAAAAAAATTTTGTTACAGAAAATTTAAAACCTATTTTCCAACCTAGTCTTACAGTGGTTCGGCCCAAACTTTGATAAAAAAAAAATATTTTGGGCCTTTTGTTTCAGCTGAAACTAATTAGGATAAATGACCAAACTGTTCTCTCAAATATACGTCGAAATGAATTTGTATGATTATCGTCGATTGCTATCTCAAAGTATATTAAAAAAATAATTATACTTTCTTTTGACTAATCTGATCAACTTCCGTTCGAAATACGCCATGTGTCAGTTATACATGATTTTAATAATATTTGACTACTCATTGACTTTTCTTATACATACCAATAGTATATGTCATTTTTATGCACATAAAATATGTAACTTGAAAAAAATACATTTACTTATTCTTATTGTGAAATACTTTTATTTTAATTAGAATAATTAACTTAACCCTAGTAATTAAATGAATATAATAAATATTAACTAGTAAAGCTAAATACTATTAAAACTATACAATAACTAAAACTAATTATTACTTAAATAAGGAGTATTTCAAAAGAAAAAACTAAATAATATTTTGAAGTAAATAAGTACTTCAAAAACAAAACTTAGGAACCCAAAAGCCCAAATCAATTGAACGGATCAAATGATCTATTCATTCTCGGCTTTAGAGTTCGCCGGCAACAGTGGAGCCACTGCATGCAATCTCCGTCATGTTGTTCATTTCTGGTGCGTACTCGTCTTCATCTTTGCCCTCTTATTCATCTATTCTTGAAACCCAAAAGTGGTCGATCTGTAATGAGAGAATTTTGGGTTAAAATTTTAATTGATTTTGAATCCAGGCAAGATGAGGAGAGTTGGTGGACGGCGGCGACGGAGATTGGCTTTGGATTTAGGGATGAAACCTTACCCTTTGTCTGCTACCACACTCTGAATCAACCCGAGATCTATACGTAGTGCAATTTTTCTTCTTCTTTGTTTTTTTTTTTGGTATAGGGACGGAAATTCCAAACCCAGTAAAGATTACAAGGGGAAGATAGAATTAATTATTGATATTGGTCGGTAAATCTCCCTCGTATATAATTGATTACTTGAAATAATTCAAAATTATATTAAATTAATATAAATAGTTCAATCTCAAGTATCTTTTTTATAGACAAGCATAACTGATATTGATAGTCCTAAATCTCACATTTCTATGCTTGGGTGAGAAATTAAGTGGAAATTTAAGTATAATTTACTTTCCTAGCCAAAAAGAGAATCTTTAATCCTCTTATATGGCCTTGCATGATGATTAGATCACCATTTTTATTGATCGAGCATTTGAGCTTGAAAATGTTGTCTGATAATTTAAGCTTATCAATGAGTTGTACATTCTTTTATAACCTAAAATCCAGTTCTTGTTACAAACAAAGAAGAAAAATAATGTTACATCATATTCATCCCAAAATAAAAAAATTTACATTTTTAAAACAGCGAAGCTTTAAATTTTTTTTTAAAAATCTCGTTTGCTCCATCATAATTTAGATAATATTTATGTTAGCTTAAAGTTGTAGGGATCACTTTTTAACTAATGTATTTAAATAGAGTGGGTTATCTCATTTTAACAATGTAACTCTGATTTGGTACACTATAATATTTGTACAAACATTGTATAGTGACATGATTCCTTTATATTATAAAATAAACAAGTCTATATATATAACATTCAAATATTATATTTATTTATATTATTAAAAAAAAACATAACATAAATTTTACTATTATATTTTATTTTTTAATAATATAAATAAATATAATATTTAATATAATATTTAATTATTATGTATTTATATTTCTTCTTATAAAATTGGGCCTACTTTTACACACAATATGCATGTAGGACGATTTATTTTCGTTCTTCCAAAACATTACGTTACAGTGACACTCAAAGAAATGGCAGCTACGGAGTACTTTACAAATTTAAATTATTACAATAAAAAAAACATGTTTTCAAGTTCGACGCACGGAGAGAAATAGCTAGGTCTACTGTGGAAAAATTATTAAATATTTATGTGATATTTGTCATATGGTATCTCATATTATTCATATATTATTATTTTAATACTTAATTTAAAATAAATTATTTTATTTTAAATATTAAAATAATAATACATAAATAATATAAGATATTATGTGATACTTGTTTCAAAATTATTAAATAATTAGTTGTTAATTTGTTAGTCAAATCATTATCATCCACAAGAAACACGTTACCTGCATCGTTATTAAAATAATAATACATAAATAATATATGATATTATGTGATACTTGTTTCAAAATTATTAAATAATTGTTGTTAATTTGTTAGTCAAATCATTATCATCCACAAGAAACACGTTACCTGCATCGTTTTTATGGATCATGAGTATCCTTGTATTTCTACCAACAACAAGATGTTAATGTTATGTTTCCTTGATTGAAGAAACTCAATTCTACTTGTGGAGTTTGTTCAAGAGGGTCAAGTAGGGGTGTATAATACTCGGTTTAATGTGTAAAAAAATAATTAAATTATTTAAATTGATTATAAAAAATTAAAAATTAAAATCATTCAAATTTTTACTCCGTAATTAGTTATCGGTTTATTTGATTATCTATTTAATCGATTATAAAACTTAAACATAAAGAAAAAAGTTAGTATATATCTTTGTAATGTTAAAATATTTGATTTAAAATTATTTTCAACAATAAGGACATGATCTTTTTCATTCATATATCAAATTGTTGTTTAAATGTACAAACAATAAGACAAGGCTGCAAAATAGTATTTACATGACTATCTAATTTCAATTTATAAAGAGAAAAAAAACATACAAGATTCATTTCATCATAATATGAAACGGGAGTTCAAATTTTCTTTCTAGTGTTCCAATCATAATTAAACATTTATTAACGAGTATTTTTCGAAATACTTAACATTGAAAAAATAATTTAATATTTCGGTTCGAACGGTTTCGGTGATTTTAGTATTTAAACCGAAACCGATCGCTATATTTTCGGTTTATTTTATTTATTTATTTTCGGTTTATTAATTTTATATTTTTCAGTTTGATTCAGTTCAGTTTAATTCAACTTGGTCGATTATTCAATTATTTTCAATTTATTTTTCTCCTAGGGGTAAAATATAAACTTTTTGTGGTCACGGCTAACAAGGTATTCCTAAAATATAAATAAATATTTTCTTTGCAATAGCTACAAATCCTTAAATATAAGAGTGTTTCTATCTCATTTTTCACGTGACTTTCTTTCTTTTTTTAATCGCAATAACTACACATAAAAAAATAAAAAATAAAATTGGATTAGGTTCTAATTTATGACAGTTATTCTTTAATTTCTCCTAATATATATCCAAGGACACAAATATTAATTAGTTTTGACGACACAATTAAGCCGTACTTTCTTTTTGCCTTCCCCAATCCAACAAAGAGAAAGACACGTGGTACTATGAAGATTATATTACTATGTCCTCTAAGCTACTTTTCTTTCTCCTCTAAGATACTTTTCTTTATTCCAATAAATAAACTAAGTAGTGATTCGCGCATGTGCCTAATAAAGATCAAGCTGCCCTCTATTCTCTGATTTTTCAAAGTTTAATATCATATTTCGATCGAAAGAATGAATGTGAGAATATAATAATTTATTTTTATAAAATAAATAAATTATGTTTTGTTATTCTATTAAAATAAAATTGATAATTTTTATTTCTCCTAAATTTATGAATTTATTTTTTAAAAGAGAGTATAAAATGACTCATTACAGATAGAGTGAAATAAATTATTCTACTCTTCATTTTATTTTTGTCTTATTTTATTCTTTTATCTATTTTATTTCTTGAATTCAAACACAGAATAAGCTCCTTTCTTCTTTTTCTCTTCGATGACTTATGACTTATTGCCAAAGTGAGAAATCCTCCATCGAATTACCCACCCATGTTCTTAAACAAACAATTTTATGGCTGCTGGGCTGAGATAGTTTGGGCCCGGGCCCGGGTTCGGGTTGGCCCATATTAGATTATTCAGTTGGTCCATGTTAATTACTAGGTTGGGCTTGGCAGATTTAGTTATTGGACTCCTCATTTGGACGGATGGGTTGTTTGGAAGAAGAAAAGTCAGCCTACTTGGAATATGAAGAGACTGCTTGGGAATAACGGTTGTTTGAAAGAGAGACGTTTATTTGGTTGATTAATGCTGGCAATTATGGCTGCATGGGCATATAAAAGGGAAACGACAGGAAAGAAAAAAGACTACTGAACGACTGATTACTTACTTATAAAAACAGAACCAATTTTCCAGCATATAAGCTCTCTACTACCAGAGAAATCTGTAAACACCATCATCATTTTAGTGAATTATTCTCTTTTCCCGTGATTTTTTCCCGATTTGGGTTTCCACGTAAATCTCTTGTGTCTTTACAGTAATTTCTCTGAATTAATTGTGTTTGGCGTTTGATTTCATTCGTTATTTTGTGGTTTAAATGGGTGCTACAAAATTTGGCGTTAACATTGGCGTTAGAAGGAGGGCTGTTCTGTTTGAAAAATCACAGTTGAAGTAAGAAGCAAGTTTAGCAGGATTATGGATTATCAGAGTAATCATGTGGAGCGGACAGGTTCGTCAACACCAACGGTTAGAGGCTCGGTGAAGGATAGATTGGGTCCTTCCTATCAAAGGGGAGGATCGATGGCATCACACTCTAACTCAGTTCGTCAGCGTTTGTCTTCCTTTGACTCTCCTGGTATGGGACATGATAGGGGGACCATTCGTCAAGATTCTGTTCGGGAACACATGATTGGAGGAGAAGATCTCCATGAGCAAAGGGAGTTTATTAAAAGACAGAGGATTAAAGCGGCAGAGGAGGCTATGTTATCTCTTCAACATCAGCAAGAAGGATGGGCTGTTCTACTGACAGAATTGAAAAGAGATGAAGAGCCTCAGAACACAGTGCAAGGGTTTGGAGTACAGACACCCCAGAGTAGAGAGGTTCGGGGACGGGTGAATGACCCACCCACATCACAATATGGAGTCGAAAATGGCTATGGCCCACCAAAGCCACAGTCGGAGCAAGCAGGTGGAGGGCCGACCCCCTTTAGGGATAGGGGATCCACTTATTCAGATCGAAGGAGGCGTTCACCATCTCCCCAAAGTCGTCATGCCCGAAGTAGGAGCCCGAGAAGAGGTTCGGGATATGGGCCCAATGATCGGAAAATACGAAGCCCGAGGAAAGGTTCGGGATATGGGCCCAATGATCGGGAAATACGAAGCCCGAGGAAGGGTTCGGGATATGTGCAGAATGATCGAGAAATCAGGAGCCCGAGGAGAGGTTCGGGGTATGTGCCCGATGATCGGGAGATACGGAGCCCGAGGAGAGGTGCGGGTTATATCCGTGATGATCGGGAAGTTCGTAGCCCGAGAAGGAATTCAGGGGCTGAACCTGATATTCAGAAAGCTAATGATAGTGATGATCCCTTACTGAAAATGATGGTAGAATTGGAACGACAACTTGTCGAAGTAAAGGCAGTAGCAAAGCCCACCAATACCAATTCTCCATTCTCAGCTGTGATCAATATGGAGAAGGCTGATCCGAAGATGAAGCTGCCACCATTGGAGTCTTTCGATGGCACTGGAGATCCCTACGACCATACCAACTCTTATGAGATTGTGATGGGGTACTATAACCATTCAGATGCAGGGATGTGCAAGATTTTCATAACCACTCTGAAGAAGGCAGCAAAACAGTGGATTGTGTCTCTGCCGCCGGGGAGCATTAATTCATGGAAGGAGCTGTGTGATAAATTCCATGACCGGTTCGGCAGCAACAAAAGAAGGGGTAAGCTGACTGCATCGTTGATGCAAATCAAACAAAAGGGAGATGAGACCCTTGGCCAGTACGTGCAAAGATTCAGGGAGGCGGCAGGGGCCGTAGTAAACCTGGATATGACCCAGGCGTTGGGCTTCTTCACAACGGGGTTGGACATCTACAGATCAAAGAAGCTAATGAAGAATATAATGTTCAAACCACCGAAGGATCTGGCCGATGCTTATGAACGAGCCGAGAATTTCATTGCCATTAAAGAGGCCATGACTACTTTGTCCAAAAATCAGAGGGGATCTGAACAGTACAAACCTAAGGAAGGGAAGTCGGATGTGATGGATAGTGATAGGGCTAAATTATACGATATTTTTATTCCCTAATAATTAGTTTTTATATTTATTGTGTGCTTAAATGTTTAATTATTTAGCTTATTTTGGTTTTAATAGGTTTTATAGGATTTTAGTTAATTTATGTTAATTTAGGTAATTTTATAGTATTTTTATATTTCTTTTTATTTATGTGTTTTTATTTGTTTTTAGTATTTTAGGAATTTTATTTATTATTATGTGTTTTTAGGATTTTTAGTATTTTTATATTATTTTTATTTATTTTTATATTTTATTTTGTAGGAAAAATAAAGCTTGGGGGCAAATCTGGAAAATCCGCAAAAGTCTGATGACAAAACTGTAATTAACCAGAACGGATGGCATTATCGTAATTAAGGAAGAAAAGACGCGGAGGGGTATTATTGTAAATTCGCTAAGTTCAGCCGCGCGATGCACGCGGTAGGAATCAGCACCGACAGTCAATACGACGCCGTTTGGAGTAATGTAAATACATCGCGCAATGCGCGGAGAAGAGGACAAAGCAGTGCACGCGGGGACAAGAAACGACGCCGTTTTTCCTCCGTTGCAGAAAGCCTCCGCGCAATGCGCGGAGGAGCGTGATGACGTCAGCATACGCGGGGCGAGCGTTGACCGGTCAGCTGGGGCGTGTTTGGCGCGCGGTTATTGCTGGGAACAGACTTATTTCGGGATTTTGAGCATTAATTTGATTCCAAATTGGATTTCTTTTCCACATTAGCTTAGGATTATTATTGTATTTCTATAAATATATTAGGAGACTCATGTTTTCAGTAGTTTTATAATTATTTAGCAGATTGTTAGAGATAATTAGGAGCTCTCACTCTCAGGTTTTTCTTATCTATTATTTTTATTATGTTTGGCTAATTTTATTATTCAGTTCTAGGGAATTTCAAACCCGATTATAATTAATGATTTAATTAATTCAGTAATATTATTTATTCTTCCTCATATGAAATTATTTATGATAATCTGTTTTAATTGTTTATTTGATATTGGATTTGATTGATTTAATTTTGGCCTGTTGATTTAATCAAATTATTATCAATTGCTAGATTTAGGAATTATATTACGTGTAATTGATATTGTTCCTAATCGTTGGTAGTGAATAGTGATAGATGATTGTGGTCAAGCTTTTATTTATTGCTATGGTTATCATGATGTAAGTTAAACAATCCGAGCTTATGAGATTGTTGCTTAGAATAATCTAATTTCCTTGTGATTAATGCTTCCATTATATTAAATTTAGAGAGCTTGTTCTAGGTTGTATAATGGTTAGAATCTAATGAAGAGCTTGTTTTGTTAGATTAAAATTATGGGAAATTTCGGATAGCAGAGCTTGTTGTTATCTAGGGTTATTGGTTTCATGGAAGGATAAAAATATATTTGGATTGATTGATCTATTAATTATAAGGGTGAGATTGAACCGAAGAACTGAAGTTTTTAATTTATTAATTAATTTTATCAATTTACTTTTATTTATTTAGTTAATTATGGTTAGTTCAAAACCCCCCAAATCTAGTTTACATTGCATAAAAATAAATTAATCATTCTCTGTGGGTTCGACCCTTGCTTGCTATTATACTGAGTTTGTGATTGAAAGTAAGGATTAATTTTGGAGTGTTAACGACAGCTACCAAATTTTGGCGCCGTTGCCGGGGAATGATTTTAATTTATTTTTGTGTTTTTGTAAATTTTCTTTTAATTTAGTAATTTTTCTTAGATTTTATTTTTATAGTTTTTCATAGTTTAATTGAGTTTTGCAGGTTAAGGATGGAAGACATGCGTGATTATGTTAATGAGGTAAATATTTCTTCTTATGAGCATCAAACTGATAGTCTAACTTCTTTTGTTTATCAAATGGCTGTAGGTACATGTAGGATTTGTGCGACAATAGGACACCCAACTGATATGTGCCCAATGCTTCGAGAGGAGTCCTATGAACAAGTCAATGCAGCTGGTGGTTTCCTTGGGCATTTCAGCTATGAGAATTCACCAGTAAATTGGCATGAAAATCAAAAAATTTCAAATAATCCACAGTACATGCAACCATATCCCCAACAACAACATGACCAATCGTTTAGTTCTGACATATCTTTAGAAGATATGTTTAATGCTTTCATGACTCAAGCACAACAATTTCAACAAGAGACAAAAACTTCTATCTATAATTTGGAGAATCAACTGAGTCAGCTTGCTCCCACAATTGGTCAATTAGATTCTCAAGGGTCATTCCTTCAAACACCGATGCAAGAGGAAGCAGACAACATCAGTGCAGAAACGGACATTATAATTGTAGACAATGATGTTCTTTGTGTTGATAACATGCCTAAGGTGGAGAGAATTTTTGGGAAAATAGATAAAGAGAATTTAGAGGATGCAAGGACAAGCAGTTTGAAGTTAGAGGAGGCAAAAAAAATTGAGTTGAAACAAGATTTGAAGGACGCTGAAACTGCATTCAATTCTTTGCCAATGATTTTTGATAGTCATGCAATTATTTCCATTCCATTACATGCTACTCACGAAAATTTTCTATCTTTTGTTTTGCAGGATCCCATTCCAACTATAAAGACTCTCACCGATCATCTTAAGTACCTATTTGTTGAAGAGGGAGTAAAGCGTTCATGTCACGTGCAAGCGAGATTGAATCTACCTATGAAGGATAACGTGATGGATGGGGTACTCAAAATTCATGAAGTTGGAATGACGTAGTGGTTTGGCCTGTTGTCGAGTCAATGACAATAAACAAAGGCGCTGCTTGGGAGGCAACCCATGAAATCAGATTTGCATTTCTTTTCCTTTTTCTTTTTATATTTATTTGTGCCCATTTCTTTGCATTATAGTTTACATTGGGGACAATGTAAATTTTAAGTGTGGGTGAAGGGATTTAGGATATTTGTTTTATTTTTAGGGAATTTTAAAATTTGTTTTATTTTATTTTTTAAAAAACAAATTTGTTTTATTTTTAGGGAATTTTAAAATTTTGTTTTATTTAAAAAAAAAAAGTTGTTTTATTTTTAGGGAATTTTAAAAAATTTTAAATTTTTGAAATTTTGTGGGTAAATTCACTGCAAACCCTCACGAGACAAAACTCGTCCACTTGGGGTAACCTTGGGGTTTAAAGGCTTGTTGCACGTGCTAAGTGTAACCGTGTTTCCTACGAAAATGGGTAGTTAGTTAATTTTAATTTATTTGTTTGTATTATTTAGGATGTGTCACTTGAGCAATGAGTTAATTGAATTTTAATTTTTAGTCAATGATAAAAATTTTGATTTTTATTTAATAACTCTTGAAAAAATGATAAATTTTTGCTTAGTCTGAATTTTGACTTTTTATTGATAATTACTTTGTTTGAGATCCTTTAACTTTTTATGCACTTATATCCAATTGTTTGAGCTAATTTTAATTAAGAGAAAGTTTATATGGTTAAATGCTTATGGAAGATATTTTTGAACTCTATATCTTATTTGATCATTATTTAAAGTGAAATATAAGACAAAATATAATTTGGAGGAGATGATTTAGGTAATTTTTCTAGGATTATTATTGGAAAAAAATCTTGTGGTGGGTTGAGATGGAGCGTAAAACGCACTCACTCATAAACACATGAAAAAGTGAGATGCAGCGTAAAACGCACTCGCTGGTGAGATGGAGCATAAAATGCACTCACCATGGAAAAAAAAAATGAAAAAAGAAAAAATGGGATGGAGCATAAAATGCACCCATTAAAAGAAAAAATTTTGAAAAAAATAATTGAAAGAAAAAAATTGATAATCCTAATATGTTTCATTGATTAAAAACCTTTTGATCTTCTAGTTATATTTGTCTATATTAGTGGAAAGTGATGTGAAAAATAAGACTATAGAGTTTTGCTGTGAAACTAACCATTTTTGATATCTTTTATGAGACATTTAATTATGTGAGCGGATCTAAGTTTTTTTTGCTAGTTTGATACATTTGGATTCACACACACACAAAGGGTCTCGAGTAAATAAGATTAATAAATATGTTAAATTTTTGGATTTTGCATGATTTTGAAATTTTCTTTGAGTTATTATTTTAAAAATCTTTGAGGCTAATGTTGGGTTCATATTAATTAGTTATTCAAGTAAGTTGTTTGGTTATTAGTTTTTTGTTTATTTTTATTTTTGTTTTGCCCGAGGACGAGCAAAAGCTAAGTGTGGGGGTATTTGATAGGGCTAAATTATACGATATTTTTATTCCCTAATAATTAGTTTTTATATTTATTGTGTGCTTAAATGTTTAATTATTTAGCTTATTTTGGTTTTAATAGGTTTTATAGGATTTTAGTTAATTTATGTTAATTTAGGTAATTTTATAGTATTTTTATATTTCTTTTTATTTATGTGTTTTTATTTGTTTTTAGTATTTTAGGAATTTTATTTATTATTATGTGTTTTTAGGATTTTTAGTATTTTTATATTATTTTTATTTATTTTTATATTTTATTTTGTAGGAAAAATAAAGCTTGGGGGCAAATCTGGAAAATCCGCAAAAGTCTGATGACAAAACTGTAATTAACCAGAACGGATGGCATTATCGTAATTAAGGAAGAAAAGACGCGGAGGGGTATTATTGTAAATTCGCTAAGTTCAGCCGCGCGATGCGCGCGGTAGGAATCAGCACCGACAGTTAATACGACGCCGTTTGGAGTAATGTAAATACATCGCGCAATGCGCGGAGAAGAGGACAAAGCAGTGCACGCGGGGACAAGAAACGACGCCGTTTTTCCTCCGTTGCAGAAAGCCTCCGCGCAATGCGCGGAGGAGCGTGATGACGTCAGCATACGCGGGGCGAGCGTTGACCGGTCAGCTGGGGCGTGTTTGGCGCGCGGTTATTGCTGGGAACAGACTTATTTCGGGATTTTGAGCATTAATTTGATTCCAAATTGGATTTCTTTTCCACATTAGCTTAGGATTATTATTGTATTTCTATAAATATATTAGGAGACTCATGTTTTCAGTAGTTTTATAATTATTTAGCAGATTGTTAGAGATAATTAGGAGCTCTCACTATCAGGTTTTTCTTATCTATTATTTTTATTATGTTTGGCTAATTTTATTATTCAGTTCTAGGGAATTTCAAACCCGATTATAATTAATGATTTAATTAATTCAGTAATATTATTTATTCTTCCTCATATGAAATTATTTATGATAATCTGTTTTAATTGTTTATTTGATATTGGATTTGATTGATTTAATTTTGGCCTGTTGATTTAATCAAATTATTATCAATTGCTAGATTTAGGAATTATATTACGTGTAATTGATATTGTTCCTAATCGTTGGTAGTGAATAGTGATAGATGATTGTGGTCAAGCTTTTATTTATTGCTATGGTTATCATGATGTAAGTTAAACAATCCGAGCTTATGAGATTGTTGCTTAGAATAATCTAATTTCCTTGTGATTAATGCTTCCATTATATTAAATTTAGAGAGCTTGTTCTAGGTTGTATAATGGTTAGAATCTAATGAAGAGCTTGTTTTGTTAGATTAAAATTATGGGAAATTTCGGATAGCAGAGCTTGTTGTTATCTAGGGTTATTGGTTTCATGGAAGGATAAAAATATATTTGGATTGATTGATCTATTAATTATAAGGGTGAGATTGAACCGAAGAACTGAAGTTTTTAATTTATTAATTAATTTTATCAATTTACTTTTATTTATTTAGTTAATTATGGTTAGTTCAAAACCCCCCAAATCTAGTTTACATTGCATAAAAATAAATTAATCATTCTCTGTGGGTTCGACCCTTGCTTGCTATTATACTGAGTTTGTGATTGAAAGTAAGGATTAATTTTGGAGTGTTAACGACAGCTACCAGATAGGTTGGGCCCGAGGGGCAATAATCAGGCTAATAAACCACCCGCCCAACCTAGATTTGGACAAAAACAATTTACTCCCCTGAATACTGATCGGGTGCAGGTGCTGAATGAAATCAGGGGTACTCAGTTTTATGAACCCCCACGGAGTAAAAGGGGTTATGAAGGATTTCAAAATCAGTTCTGTGAATACCATCAGAACAGAGGACATGATGCTGAAGGATGTCCAGATTTAAAGAAATTGATTGAGAAAAATATCCAACATGGACGACTGCAGCATTTTGTTGCCGGGAAAACAGTCCCACAGGGGGTTCGGCCTCAAAAGAACGATCATAACGAGGCTAGTGGGAGTCAGCCGAGACGGGTCATTGATGTCATAAGTGGGGGTATGCCCATAAAGTCATCGGGAAAACGCAGAAGATCCACCTCGGATGTGGTGATGGCTGTAGCAGAGCAGCCGATTAAAACAGAACGATTATATCCGGGGTCGGTGATTTCATTTTCAGATGAGGACTATCCAGTTGACTCAGTTGAACCTCATGAAGGGGCATTGGTGATAACTGCCCAAGTAGGGCCCGTCGATATGAAAAGAATTATGATTGACAACGGGTCTTCGGTTGATGTTTTATACAGTCATGCTTACCAACGCATGAACCTGGAGGGAATGAAGCTGGAGGTTGGCCAGGAATCTCCATTATATGGGTTCGGGAATGAAGCGGTGCCAGTAATCGGCACAATTGAGCTGCCCATGGTGTTCGGGGAGTCTCCCAGACAAGTAATAGTCAATGTCAAGTTCTTCGTGGTGCAAGTAGATTCGGCTTACAATGCCATTCTTGGAAGGACGACTTTGTCAGCACTCCAAGCAGTTACTTCAATTGCCCATTTTAAAATGAAGTTCCATACCCCACATGGAGTCGGGGAAGTCAAGGGAGATCTGGACATTGCCAGAAAATGTTATAGGCACACTCTTACAGCACCAGTGATCGGGGTCAGCAAAATGAGACAAACTTTGACAGTTGATGTTGAGCCGTTCACGGAGGGACTTACTGAGCCATTGGCCTCTCCAGCTGAAGAGACTGAAAATGTGCAGCTTATTCCGGGGAATACCGAGAAGTTGATTAAAATAGGGACCGGGTTGCAAGATACTTTAAAAAGGGGGTTAATTGAACTACTCAGAACTTATGCCGATATCTTCGCCTGGACACCCCGAGATATGCCTGGGATGGCAGAAGACGTGGCCATTCAAAAGCTATCCGTTGATCCCGAGAAGAAGCCTGTCTTTCAGAAGAGGCGTATTTTTGCTCCCGAACGCCAGAAAATAATTGATGAAGAAGTGGGAAAGTTATTAGATGCCGGGATTATTGAGGAAATTGAATACCCGGAATGGCTTGCAAATGTTGTGCTGGTCCGCAAACAAAATGGGAAATGGAGAGTTTGCATAGATTACACGGACCTAAATAAAGCATGCCCGAAAGACTTCTATCCTCTACCCCACATCGACCAGCTGATCGATGCTACTTCGGGGAATGCTATACTCAGCTTCCTGGATGCTTTTTCGGTATACAACCAGATTTTGATGGAGAAGCAAGACATCCCGAAGATATCATTCATTACTCATCGGGCTATTTATGCATATAACCGGATGACATTCGGGCTGATCAATGCCGGGGCCACTTATCAGCGAATGATGAACAAACGAGGTATGCCAACTTAGAGAAGTGTGTCTACTCCTTGGTAATAGCTAGCAGAAAGCTAAGGCATTACTTCCAGGGTTGGGTAATAATTGTTTACACCGACAAACCTTTAAAGAAGATCCTCCAAAAGCCTGATGCATCGGGAAGGATGGTGGCTTGGGCTGTTGAGCTAAGCCAGTTCGCGATTGAATACCGTCCTCGGACGGCGATAAAGGGCCAAGCATTGGCTGATTTTATGGTGGAGTGCATGTTCTCCGAAGAAGAGACAATCGGTTCTTCGGGATCGGATGTAACACTAATAGCTGGGGGGCAGCCAGATCCCTCTCATTCTTGGACTTTGAATGTTGATGGATCATCCACAGCAGACTTGAGTGGAGCCGGGGTAATTTTGACAAGTCCTGAAGGTTTCAGAGTCCAACAAGCAATCCGGTTTAAATTCAAAGCCACCAATAATGAGGCGGAGTACGAAGCTATATTAGCTGGCCTAAGATTGGCTCGAAGTTTGGAGGTCAGGAGCTTGCTGATCATGAGTGATTCCCAGCTTGTGGTAAAGCAGATTCAGGGAGAATATGAAGCTCGGGGAACAAGAATGACAAGGTATCTGTCCGAGGTGAAGAGTGTTTTGCAATACTTCGTTTCTTATTCATTGCAAAACGTGGATCGGAATGACAATACTGTGGTTGATGCTCTGTCAAAGCTTGCTACTACCTCGAACGAGTCTTTATCGGGATCAGTGTACATTGAAGAATTGATTGAACCTAGTATACTGAAAAAGGAGGTCAAATGTGTGGAAAGATCTAATTGTTGGTTGACTCCTTATTTAGAGTATCTGGCCGAAGGTAAGTTGCCAAGCGATAAAATTTTGGCAAAAAGGATAAAATATAGAAGTGCCTACTTTTGTTTGATTGATGGAGATCTGTTCCAAAGGGTGTATTCGGGACCCTTGGCAAAGTGTCTTATCCCGTCGGAGGCTTCGTATGCTCTTCGGAAAGTGCATGAAGGAATTTGCGGTGACCATATGGGGGGCCAAGTCATTGGCATATAAACTCATCCGTCAAGGATACAATTGGCCGACGATGTTTCGGGAAGCAAAGGAGTTTGTGCAAAAGTGTCCCAAATGTCAGTTGAACAGTTCTGTTGCACATCGGCCACCTGAAGAACTATCTTCAGTTCTTTCCCCAATTCCTTTTGCAGTTTGGGGTGTTGATCTGGTGGGGCCGATGCCGAAGGCCAAGGGACAATTCTCCTATATGATAGTGGCAATTGATTATATAACCAAATGGGTAGAGGCGAAGCCACTTCGGCGAATCACCGAGCAGGATTGCATTCATTTCCTCAAGGAAAATATTGTCTTCAGATTTGGAATCCCGATGGTCCTTGTATCCGATAACGGGCTGCAGTTCGTAGGAGCTGAGTTCGAAAAATTCTTATCTGACTTGGGGATTCAGCATCGAAGGGTATCGATTGCCCATCCTCAAGCCAATGGACAAGTGGAGGTAACGAATAGAACTCTACTGAATGGCATCAAAAGGAGATTGGATGATGCTAAAGGAAGATAGCCCGAGGAGTTACCAAGTATTTTATGGGCATATAGGACAACTCCCCGAACGACTACGGGAGATTCTCCTTTTCGACTTTCATACGGGACTGAAGCTTTAATCCCGGTTGAGGTTGGCTCTCCTTCTTTTCGGAGAGTTAATTTTAATGAATTATACAACGATCATGGACTTCGTCTTAACCTTGACTTAGTGGATGGATTTCGGGATGCTGCAGTTATGAAGTTGGCTGTATATCAACAAAAAACGGCAAGGCACTATAATCGGAGAGTTAAACAAAGACGTTTTGAAGTCGGGGATTTAGTCATTCGGGAAGTAGAAGCATCTACTCCCTTGAACACGGGTAAGTTGATGCCAAATTGGGAAGGACCCTATGAAGTAATTGAAGTTGTAAAATATGGGACATATCGTCTTCGGGATATGTCTGGGTCTGAATTGAAGAATTTTTGGCATGCAACTAGATTAAGGAAATATTTCCAATAGTCGGGTAGAATGTCTTAGTTACTTGTACTTAGCTAAATTTTGAAGAAAATTGCAGTACATACTATATTGTTGCACAAAGACATTAATAAAATCCCGAAATATTCATTGATAAGATTGATGTGGATTACATGGAAGAAATAAAGAAGAAATACAAAGAAAAAACTTTGCAGTTTGGGGTCAATTATTATCCTCGGGAGAGTCAGAGTCGGAATCGGAGAAAACTGAAGGGTCCACACCGGCTTTTGCTGCCTTTGCCACAGCAGCTTCAAAACCTTTGTGGAACTGTTTTAATATTTCCTCCAGCAGTTCGGGAGATGCTCTGTACTCTTCCAAGATCTGATAACGAAGTTCGGGGGTCCCAAGGCGAGCTTGTTCCCTTAGAATTTCGTTGGCGGTTTGTTGGCGTTGGATATCGGAGGCTAATTGAGCGTTCTGTTCTTTCAGCTTGGTGAGTTATTCGGTTTGTTGCTGAAAGTTCTTCAATGTTTCAGAATTCTCTGTTTGTATTCGGGTGATCTCTTCTGTCCGTTGGTTATTGATGTCAAGAACACTCTCAAACTGTTGTTGGAGGTTCTCGTTGGATGTTTTGAGGTTGGTGTTCTCGGCGGTCAGTTCTTTGTTCTTCTTCTTCAAGGCCTTATACTTGGTCTTCATCTTTTTGGCCTTTGTGTCACTGTTTTCCTTCCTTGATTCCCGACCAAGGAGACGGCTGAAGGTGGCCAAGGCCTACATAGAGAATTATCAAGAAGGATGGTTAGAAATCTTTAAGAAATTTTTGGAATAACTTAAAAGGCAATTCTTACCCGGCCTTGATGAAGGGCGGTGGCATATATAAGCTCCCGATTGGTATAGTCATGGAATTCGTTATTATCGGCTCGGAAGTTGAAGCTGTTGTAAGCCGTGTATGGAAGGCTAGTGTTGGCTTCGTCTGGGAAAAAAGAAGGACGGGGTTCACCAGTTGGTTGTTCCGGAGGTGGCTCGGTTGCAGAGGGATCACCTTCGGGTATCGGCTCTTCCACGGGTTCGGTTTGCTCTACCATTGGTCGTTTGCCGGCCGATTTACTGGTCTGCCCCGGAGATGGTTGAGGTTGATCGGGTGTTCTTTCTTTGTTTGGCTCGGGAGGTTGTTGTGTTGGTTGTTCGGGGGTTGTAGTTTTTTGCTGATCGGGCTTGGGCTTGGTCTTTTTATGAGTTCGGGGTTGGGAAGAATCTGGTTGTGAATGGGAAGTTTTTTGTTTTTTGGTCTTTAACATTTTTCGGAGCTCAGACTCGGATATGTCAAAGACGCTCCGTTTTTTGGATATCTCCGGGCCTTTTCTTTTTAAGGCATCCGAAGATTGGTCAATTGAGGCTGTTGAAGTAATTGGAGGATTTCCCGATGCGGGTTGGGCTTCAGTCTGGGGGGCAGACTCTGTTTGTTGTTGGGTTTGTGTGGCTCCTTGAGCCAGAGGGTTTCCTCCCGATGTTGCCGAAGAGGAAGAGTTCTTCTTTCTTCGGACCAGTGGTTCGGCAGGCGGTTCGGATTCTTCCGAAGAGGCAGGAGATTGAATGAAGGTAGGCCCCTCCTGGGTCTGTCCTCGGGTGATCGGGGGAGGACTTGAAGCATTCCCTTCCGAACTGCGAAAAACTACTACTGCACAGAAGATGGATAAGGATAAGATGGACAGTTTAAAATAAATTAACTTTTATGAATGATTCGGGTACTTACTTCCATGTCTGTAAAGCCAATCTTGGTCGGAAAGGAGATGGTTCGGCCATAAGTTTTCCGGCATGGAAGAAAGAAGTTTCTCGAGGTCGGCTTCTCGAACGTCCTCAATGTGATCAAACCCTAGGGACTCCTTGCTCGGTTCTCCCCAGGGTGGTAGCAGAACGGTATCCGTTCCTCGGATGAAGAACCAGGATGAATGCCATCCTTTGTTGCTTTGAGGGGTGGCCATCCAAACTTTCCGATTGGTGTATCGGGTTAAGACCTTAAAACCCTTTTCCCTTGAATTGATGAGCTTGAAGTAGCTTAAGAACAGATCTAGGGCTGGGTCGACATTCTGGTCCCGGCAATGGGCTATGAAGCAGATTAGATGGATATAAGAGTTGGGGACAAGTTGGGAGAACCCGACCCCTATAAACCCTAGAAATTCGGTGATGAAAGGATGGAGAGGGAATCAGACGCCATGTTGGAGGGTCAGGGATGGAACTCCTATCCAGCCCCCCTCGAGTTGCCAGTACATCCTCTCGTGAGGTCGGGGAACTCGAAGCTCATACTGAAGGGGAATCTGGTACTCATGGCGGAATGATTGGAGCTTGGCGGGAGTTACAGATGAAGGAGTGTTTGCTACTGGGGCATCTCTATACACTCGACGAATGGCATTTTCTTTCTCCCTATCAAAAGTAGGTTGGGCTTGAGAAGAAGAAGCATGACCTTGAGCTGCCATGGATTCCGATAAAGAAAAACTTTTGGGGATTTTTTCAGACAAAGAAGGTGAGAGAAAAGGGGATTTCAGAGAATAAGCAGTGTGTTGAGAAAGAGACTTTTTGAGGCTTTTATAGATGAAAATAATACGAACGGACGTCAGTTATGGGGTGTAGGGAGGCGCACGAACTTCAAAAGGCGTCAGTTTTGGGAGTGTAGGGAGGCGCTCAGAGATCAAACGGAAACAGATTTGGGGGAACGTGATAGGAGGGTGTTGATCGTGTGCCAGACGTGGGGAGTTAGGGCCTGTTTGGATACAATCAGTTACGAGGGAAATAAGAATGTTTGAATTACTCTCCTATTTAAGGCTCTTAAAAATAGGAGAGTGGGGGGCAATGTTGGGCTGAGATAGTTTGGGCCCGGGTTCGGGTTGGCCCATATTAGATTATTCAGTTGGTCCATGTTAATTACTAGGTTGGGCTTGGCAGATTTAGTTATTGGACTCCTCATTTGGACGGATGGGTTGTTTGGAAGAAGAAAAGTCAGCCTACTTGGAATATGAAGAGACTGCTTGGGAATAACGGTTGTTTGAAAGAGAGACGTTTATTTGGTTGATTAATGCTGGCAATTATGGCTGCATGGGCATATAAAAGGGAAACGACAGGAAAGAAAAAAGACTACTGAACGACTGATTACTTACTTATAAAAACAGAACCAATTTTCCAGCATACAAGCTCTCTACTACCAGAGAAATCTGTAAACACCATCATCATTTTAGTGAATTATTCTCTTTCCCCGTGGTTTTTTCCCGATTTGGGTTTCCACGTAAATCTCTTGTGTCTTTACAGTAATTTCTCTGAATTAATTGTGTTTGGCGTTTGATTTCATTCGTTATTTTGTGGTTTAAACGGGTGCTACAAAATTTGGCGTTAACAATGGCTTTTCAGGAAATGACATATGAATAATGTGGGAAATCTCTGTTCGTTAAAAAATGACAGTTTACCATCGTGACATACCAAATTAATAGTCCTACTGTATACTAAAAAAACAAAAATTAACGTTTTTTCTTTAAATATTTTTCAAGAAATAGACACAGCTAATTTGTGTAAAATTATAACTAACTTAATTATTTGTTCATTCTAAATTGTAAGATCATTATTGCCTTTTGAAAATAAATTTGATACATTTTTAAACTCAAAATTAAGATAATTTATTAAAGATTATGAAAAAAATAAAACTTGTAATGAGTATTACTTTTGAGATGGTTTACAATATTAATAATTATATTAACTAAAATTAAAAGAACTCATGTCAATTCTAAGTTTAAAAATATCATAAGTTCACTTTAAAAAATCACTAATGATCTTATATTTTGAAAAGAAAAAATATTACTTAGTTACATTCGTGTTTTGTGCCTTTTCTGTTTTACATTAATGCCCAAACATGTGGAAGGAATTTGAATAAATAAAAGAAAAGAGAAATATTGATAGACTCCACGGCACGTACACTTGTGTGAGGTAATCGTCGCCTAATCGTTCTAGCATCGGTTGAAAGATGAAACACCAACGATACCTTGACCCGTTATTTATATATAAACAAGAACCTTGACATAATCACTATTGATGTATGGTAGAATGAGGTTACAATCAATTATAGACTATTGATTGATAAATTGATAAATTGAACGTTACAGATTATTCTGATAAATTCAAGTACTGAGAAGTTATGATAAGTTCAAGTAATTCGTAAAGAATCAAAAAAGAAAACTATCACAATTTTATTATTGAATAGCTTATATATCTTACATTAGCTTTATATCCCTATTTATATTATTGTACAGAAAATTTTAAGGAACCCTAATTACTTTAAAGCTCCTAATTGCATAAGGAAACCAATTACATATCAAACTATTAAAAATCTGCTGAAATAAAAATTTACATTAAAAGTTAAGCTTATCCTTACTGCTCCTTCGTGTTTACCCGTGAGAAGCTTCTAGAAAGCCCGGTTTTTGCCGCAATTTAAAGTTTTGAGAATTGTCGAGTTTTGTAGGAATTGGACTTGCCGAGGTTTCCTAAATGAATTAGCCAAACTCCTATTCGAATTGGGACAAGCATTCTGCCGAGATTTAGAAACCAAGCTTGAATTGGATTCTAACTTGCCATGTATGCACACTAGAAATCTGCTGTGAAAAGGAATCTTTAAACTGCCCATGAAGCTATCGTTAATTTAATTCCTAAAGTCCTTAAGATTTGCCCAGAATCCTAGCTATCTATTGGGCTGCCGAGCTCCTTGTTTTTGAGACTTGAGAAGCTGCCGAATCCATGCTGGAATTGGCTTCCTAACCTGTTGAAATTAGGCCTTCAAAGACCTGCAGTGTATTGAATTTTAGCTGCTGGACTCCTAGCTTGTTTTGACTTGCTATAAATGCTAAATTGGACCTAGTTAAGCCTCCCTTTGGCTGCAAATTTGTATCAGTTTCAGCCAATTGATTTGAAAGTTATAGACTCAGCATCGTGTAAAGGAAGATAAGGAAAGACATGTGAGCATTATTTATTGTGAGCATTATTTATTTGATTAAATATGTGAAACTAATAATTGTAATTAAATACCAAATAACTAATTTTAAAAAAAATGCTAGAATACTACTACAAACACATTACATTATTTATTTATATAGTGACAATTATTTGATTGTATATATAACGTATTTTGCTATGTGCAAATATATAAAAATATAATTAATTAATTAATATTTTTTATTAACTTTTGATAATCAATAATATTTTAAATTTTGCCTTATTTAAGTTCTTTCATATTTAATAGCCATATGTTTGGAGATAATAGTATTGTAAACAAATGAATAAAAGTTTTGTTCTATAAATTGATCTAAACGATTAATGAATTAAGTTATTTTTAACATTTCTTTTATGTATTGATGTATTTACTTTTTTTATAAAAAAAAAAAAAAAAAAATTGAGCCGCGGGCCAACCAAAATAACCCACTTTTTTTTGGCTAAAAAAGTTAAACCCGTAGCTCATTTTTTTTTGGGTGGACCGGGGTGGCACGCCATCTTGAACCATATTTGTCAGGTCTATAAACAACTAGTACTTTATTGAGCCCATCTACGATGAATTAATGTGAATTATATTATGTATGTGGATATATGTAATAAGGTAAAATTAAAAATAATTTTATTTTATTTTATTATTTAATTTTTTTTATATAAATCACAATTTAATTTTATCATAAATTTATTAAAATAAAAATTATTTTTCTTATTGAGTCATTTTTCTTTTGCGCCTTTTGCCGATTCTTTGTTTGACCTCGATGGTAGCAAATCACTGGGAGCTACAAGTTTGGGACATATATAGGATTTGGATTCACGAAGTTAGTTTCGGAGAGTATTATAATTTTTTTTTTATAAATAATTTAAACAATTAAAATTATATTTTATTATAAAAGATAAAAAGATTATGATAAAAAAAAATTAAAACGATGACCCTTTCAAACAAATAATAGATAATTAAGACAAAAGCTAATCGTGATAATATTTAGTGGACACCACAATATTCTTGAAACACAATTATATTCTATAAAATATGTAGATACGATTAGTTATTTAGTATGAGCAATAAAATAACAAGCTACCGTGATAAGCCCACGTAAATTTAAAAAGATCAATCGTCGTCAATTCGAATATGTGCTTTGAAGAAAATTTGAATAAAAAAACATAAATTTTAAAATGAAGAAAACAAGATCTCACAAGAGATGATTAAAAAATTCTCTTACAATTGGAAAAAAAATTAATCATCTCATGAAAAAAATAAGTCCAAAAAAAGAAAAATAATAATAAACTCGACAAGAAGAAATAACAGATTATTATTACGTAATAAATAAAAAAGAAAAGAAAATATATCTCTCCAAAGAAAGAAAACCTTTTCTAAATTTAAAACGAAGGTTAGAGTTCTTGGTTCGCGAGAGAAGAGGGAAAACAGGGTAGAAAGAAGAAAGCCCTATATTATAAGAATTATATATATATATATATATATATATATATATATATATATATATATATATATATATATATATATATATATATTTCTATTTCTATCTTGGCAGATGGTTTTTTTTATAAAAACTAATATACTACGCAACTCAACTCTTATTATATTTAGTCTTATAAAACTGCTCAAAATCAACTGCTTGAAACATATATTTCCATTAATTGCAATGAATTAATTCGATTTCAATTCATTAAAATTAATTGGATTTCAATTCAAGAGTCACTAAAAACTTTGCATTGATTTTGAATTTCAAGAGTTTGTAAAGTGTAAAAATATAAAAATGAATCCGAGGGAGATAGTACATAATTTTGTCTCTTTTAAATATTCAGCATTTTTTGTTCTTATTCTCAAATTAGTTTTATTTTAATAAGAGACGGCACCTTGTATAAGAGATCTTGCACCTTGTATTGAACAACTCTATCCTTTATTTTTTGTTCAAAAGCAATAGGTATGAATGAAATGGTCAATGGTCCTTCTAAAGGAATCTCTTTTTGGTGTTACTACATAATTATTCCAACGAAGTATCGTATAAAAGTCATACAATTTCAATACCCAAAACAGAGGTCTAAATCCAAAATCATAACTTAATAAAAATAAAACAATAGTTCTGAAAACAAAATTACTTAGTAATTCTATCTCCTCAATTGCAGTGGTCACCCAAAAGATCATCCCAGCTAATAATTCCTGTTAAATGATGAAAAAAGAACGAACAAATGGGAATTGGAACAAACAACTATTTGATGTGTTACCACTAAAGAGGCAAAAACTTACTAAAAAAATAAATAAGAATAAAAAATAATCTTGCAACTTATTAGTGGAAAGTACTTTCCACCCATACTTACTCAAAGTTTATTTATAATCTTACAAATTATAATGTATCAGAAACTCATACGATATAAAATTTCATAAAATGTAAGAGAGCACATCATACATGTATCGAAGAACAAACTTACAACTTACACGGTATCTTAATTTTTCAGTTATTCAAAAATAAGTTGTCATCAATAAACTTATACAAACTTGCAAGGCATACAATACAATACTACCCAAATATCAAAAGGTGACAATAATCCATTGCCTTACTCTTACCAATTATGACTGTATGTGTCATGTTATCTCAGCGACATGTTTACATTATCTGCACCACATAAAGAGTGTCAAACATGGAATTCAATCCACCTACGTCGGATATCATACTATACTCTCACATATGTGTATAAAAAAAAATCAATCAAATACTTGCACCTTATACAAAATCATTAAAAGTGCAAATTAACTACTTAGGCTAAATTATAAATATCATAAAGTAATTTAAATTATAACTAGAGTTTAACATTTCAAAGGAGGCTAATTATAGAAAATGAACATCTAAAGATAAATACCCTTTTTAAAGAATTTAAAATGAAAACTACACTCGACTCAAATTAAAAATAAGTAAATTAAAAACTAACAAATGTAGGTAATAAAAGCTATTAAGATTATTTAATAAATGCAGACCAGCCTCCTTTACGCCTAATTTCAGCACTATTAAGACCTAATTAACAAAAACTCAAAGGACAAAAGTTTTAGAACAGTTCATGACCTTTCCAGAAATATGAGATTCGTAAAAATAGGATGAAAAAGGAATTTTATATGATTTTTATAAGATTCTGTCAGAATTTTCATCACAGAAAATATTACTGATACAAATAACTATTTTTACCATATTTCTGTACAGATTCTCAGAAAATCTAAAGATGGCGAAAGGTTTAGAGTGTTTCGATAACTTTCTAATGACATAAAGAACACAAAAATTAGACTTAAAATGAGAAAGAAAATCAATTTTAAATTTATAATTTTATCGATCATCTCGACAAAGTGCAATAACCGATTTGAAAAGAATTTAAAAAAATCTGTTTTGAGATAGTAATCATACATATTTAAAAAGTTTGCTGAAGAAGGAATTTATAACAATTTGAATCTTCCAGATCGAAGTTTAGATGATCACATAATATTAAATAAAAAAATATCTCAAAATATTTTTATAAGGCATAAGCTATAACTTCGTTAACCAATCACACAACCATGCCACTGAGATACTTAATCAAATACGTATTATATAAACCTGGAGTCGCACACTTTTACCACAGGAGCAAAGGATACACATTATAATATATATGTTCCAGTCAAAACAAACTAATGACTAGGGATCAAAAGGTGCTAACAACTGAAAAAATAATAAAAAATTAAAATTTTAGCCAAAAAAAAAAAAAACTAATGAATTAGGACACATCGTAGTTCGTACATACATGAAGAAGGATGGTCCAGCCTGACTTTGGAGGAGCAACTAGAGAAGGACAAATTTCAATCAACAATTGAATCGTATGAATTAGAGGAGGAAAGTCGTACCTTAATTAAAAAAGCTCTAAATTCCTTCTCTAACAAAATTTATTGTAGAACCATAATTAAATAATAATCATAAACGAAATTAAGATTGAGTCTTATTTTAGAATAGAGATAAGAAAATTTATTCGAAAAAAAAAACATAAAATTCTAACTTAGAATTGAATGTTAATTTTAACCTCTTCACACAACATGATTTCTCTCTACAACCTTATGCTCTACTTGAAAGAATGATATTGACCTATAAATTTCTAAACCCTAATACTCTTTATTAAACTAGATAAAAAAGTAAACAAGGTATTATTTAATAATTTAATTAATTATTTAGGAGGAAAAAAGTGTAGGAAAAAAAAAAGGGATGTTGCACATTTAAAAAAAATAAAAGATTCTCCCCTCTCATAAATAATTTTACAAGAATATTGCTTTTGAGTTACAAACAGATAATCCTATCAAAATACAACCAAGTGCAAGTAAATTTAAAATATATAATTAATTTTAACGTATTCCACTTTGATTAGTGATAAAGAGACATCGATATTGAGAGATGAAAAATTATAAAATTTATATTTTAAATGGCAAATTATTATGTCTTTTTATATAAAATTAATTGCATATCGAATTTTAAAATATATGTCGTTTTATACCTCGTATTCCAAAATTGAATTCCTCCTATCTTGCTCCCTAACGTTATCTTAAATAAGCACGATGATCTTTATTATTATTCAGGCCAAATTTCTCATTGGAATATTGACTTGTGTCCCCGTATAAAAAAAAATACACATTAATCGTATATGTATTTGACTATGTTAACGTGTATAAATACATACGTAATTATAATTAATTTCTTACAAATCCAATAAAATAATTAACTCAACTAATTAATACAAAATAAAATAATCAACATATTAATTAATTCAAATAAAATTATCAACTCAAATAAAATAATTAACTAAACTAATTAAGTGAAATAAAAAAATAAACTCAACTAATTAATAACATATAATAATAAAAATACGAAAAATGAAAATGAAAATGAAAATCAGAATTAATATTAACGCTAACCTTGTTCAATCCTAAATAAGAAAAAATAATAAAAACTCAAATCCATTTCTTTTGCAGAATCAGATCTGTTAATTCAAAATTCAAAATCAAATCTCTCCTTCAAAAATTAGATCTATCCTCACCTCCATCGATGTTGCCTCCTCCCCAACGTCCCTGCTCACCTCCAGCTCCGTCACCCCCTTCCTCTTACTCACCACCTCCCCTTCTTCCCAATCTCAAGAAAACAAACAAAATCCGTTAACCCATCTTCATCTTCTGTTGTTCCTGAGTTTTGTTTGGTAATATAGGTTTGGGTTGAGATTTGGGTTTGAGATTTGTATTTTAGAGAGAGAAAGTAAAGTGCTTTTGAGATTGTATTTTAGAGAGAGAAAATGCATAAGTTTCAGATTTGGGTTTAAAAATTCTTCCCCAATTGTTGCAATCTTCCTCTATTATCACTTTCTTCCCCAATTTGTGTTTTACAGAGAGCAAATGAGCGAGTTTTATGATAGAACATAGAATTGAGAGTTTTGAGGCTAAAATTTGGAAATGATAAATGAGTTTGGATTTTTTTTTGTTGATAATTATGAGTCTGGATTTTTGTTTTGAGATATTCGAATTTCATGAATGGTTGTGAGGGAAGATGATGAAGAATTTGGATATTTTAGATTTTGACTTTCTTGGTAGATGTAGAAGATGATGATGAAAAAAATAAAATTTGGATACTCGAAGTTAATAAATTTTTATTTGTATAAGATTGAATATTCAATTATTTTTAACTTTGATTTTATACAATCAAATGTGTAAAGAAAGGTCACACTCTATTAGTGAAATGAGAAGAATTGTATTTCGTGGGTACAAAATATAAAAAGAATCATATTTTAGAATCGAATATATAGCTAACCTTATATATATATATATATATATATATATATATATATATATATAGCAAACGATTGTTAGTGACAAATAAAATTCGCTTATTGTAAAAAAAGTAGTGATAGGGTCACAAAACGTAAAAATTGGCCTATCACAAGCGACAGTGTCAATTTTACGTATAAAATGGCCTGTCGTAAGAAGGAGTAATGACATGGCCAGTTGAAGGAAGGAGTAGCGGCATGATCAATCAACAGCCAAAAATACTGCCTATATTGGTTATCGAAACAATGTCATGACAATCGTTTATGGCAGATGGAGATCCTACACACACACACACACACACACACACACACACACACACACACAGAGTAACCGTTTGTTATATTACTGTTTCAGCGACCAATGTAGGGCATTTTTTACTGTAGATTGGCCATGCTGCAACAAGCTGTTGCGGCACGTAAAATTTGGCCCGTGTTGATACTCCTTATTGCGGCACATAATTTTTTTGTTTATTTGACCCAGACTGTACTCCTTGTTGCGGCGAGTGTAGGTTTGATTGCTAGCAGCAATCAATTGCTATAAATGGTTATTCATATATATGCTTCTAAAAATAAGTAAAGGTACTCATGACTATTTTTGAATAATTATGTCTTTTTATTATTCACATGCATCAATTTTAGCAGACAAATTCTAAGATAATTTGTGTCTATTAATAAAAAAAATGTGATTCTTAATCACTTTTACGTAACTTAATAAAATATACATGTATTTTTTTTTTTCTAAATAAAATCAAATATATTTGGATTATAGTGTAGCGGTGGTCTTCATGGATCGAAGCGGTGTTGCATGTAATGGCTTAGAGGGAATGTAAATTTTTGCAGATTTCATTTGTAAACATTTTAGCATTTTCCTTAACTAGCCATCTTGTTCTTTCTCTCAAATTAGTGACATTTTAGTGACAAATACATCTTGTTTTGAACGACTCGCTTTTGATTTTTGTTTAAATGCATTATTACATACATTTTGGGTTAATAAAGGGTAATTAGTCATTTTACAAAAAATATAAATATGTTTTTGCTGTTTTTACATAATATAAGTAGATTGGCAAACGAGTGAATTAAGTCATCCGCGAAAGTTATAAAGAGTTAGACTTGTTTGTGTTGGGTAAAAAGACTGTTTTTTAATGGGTCATACTTTATAGATCCTAACTCATATGTTAATGATGAGTTTATTACTTTCTTTTTGTAAATGTATTTTTTAAGTGTTCTTAAAGAATAAAACATTAAAACAGAAATTATTTCAAGTTCTTTTAAATAATAAAACATAAATTAGTTTATGTAACACCCCCTTCCCAAATTGGAAAGGGAGGTTACACACAGAACACAACAGAACTAACAAACTGCTATCCAAAAACTTTAATATGCAACCGAATAGTCTAAATAGATAGCTGACTAACTCAAATATGATTTGTGTATTACAACAGTACTTAAAAATCAAAATATCAAATCTTACACAGAATATCTAAACTATTTATATAAAGGAAGCTCTCTTCACACTTGTCATTGCTCCTCCTGATTACCTGTCGAAAGAAAAACACAGCATGAGCCAAATGTCCAGTACGGATATAGAGTGCAAGAAAATAAAAACTAAAATGAATAACAAAACCAACTAAACTGAACTAATCTAAATAACATAATAGACTGAATCAAATGGTTATGGTGATTTTATACCGAGCTCAGAACAAAACATAATAGAAATATATATCGGACTGCGCAATTAAGGTGTATACAAAATCGGAAGGTGTGTTTGGCACAAACAACACCAAATCGCATAACAGAACAAAACAAAATGCTATGACCAACCCATACGCTTCCCACAACAAAACACTAATTGACCAACTCCCATCGGAACACACAAAATGAAGATGCCGTAGACTAATCACATAGCCACGGAAGTGTCATGCCTCGGTGCCAAGATGACATGTCTGTGGTACCCCCACAAGTGGTTATAACTCAGGTATATCCTACAGTATATTCTAACAAAAATATCATGTCACAATATATGCGATACAATACAAACAAAAAAGGTTCTAATACGCATATGCTAAACCGAAACGAATTAATACAAAGTCCTCAAAATATATTAGCATGTACGTTTCTACAGAATCAAAATAAATACTAAACATGCTCGCTAAGTCCAAAGAGTACAAGTTACGAATTTTTGACTATCTAAAACCAAACAATTCTATCATAAGCATTTGACTATGAATAATATATCGAAATAATATCTGAATTCTAATTAAGAGACAAAACGAACAAATTAAAATTAAATAAATATCGCTGAAGGAGTACGGAATCCGTACTTGGAATAAACAATGTAATATCTGAAATTATATTCCAAAAACGACTCGTTAAATTTCTTCCGTCGGAACTAATTAAATAAAATAAAGGAATAAATAAATAAATAGTTAATTAATTGATTAAGTTTTACACATTTTCTTTCTCTTTGATGAATTCGAAATCTTTTCGTTCTTTATACATATTTTAATCATATATAACATTTTAATAATTAACAACCTTCATGTTCCAAAATAAATTTAAGTATATTTACAAAAATATTCTTTCTATTTTTAATTATGTTACAAACAATTATTATTATTATTATTATTATTATTATTATTATTATTATTATTATTATTATGTTAACACTCTAAAGTTACAAAAATAATAATTTAATATCTCAAAATGCTAATTACTAACAAAGATATACTAAAAATATATATACTAACAAACTAAATAGTATACCAAAATTAAAGCTACAAAATTAAAACAAATACAAAAAATTAAATAATTACACAAAGAAAGAAAAAAAGATATACTCGAAATTATGAGATTCGCAGTCAGTCCATGTCCTCGACACCAAAATTTTTAACTAGAGATGTCTTTACTAAAAAAGTTCTCACACAAAAAGGTTTTCTCAAATTGGGTAAAACCTTAATATTTGAGTGATTAAAAACTAAATGGGTCAGTCCATATATATAGGAAGGGGAAAGGATAATTTTTTAATAAATGTGTGATGTGAGACTCCAAAAACTATCGGGTATTACAGTTTACATGTTCTAAGCAATAAAACTTAACTTGTTTCAAAACAATATAAAATTCATAAAAATATAAAATTGTTTGTAAAATAAGATATTATCATCTCTCTCGTCTACTAGAGTTATATTTTACCATTTTCATATTCTATGTATAGAAAATGGATAGTATTGGTAGATGAAATAGTTAGAGTTAATTTATTAGTGGATATTGAAGAGAAAAAATTTAAATAAAAATAATATTAAATATTAACTAACGGATCGGGTTATCCCGCGAGTTGGGTTGTTATGGATTGAGTTAAAAAGATCCACCTTTAAGACAAACTCTAATTTGTACCCCAATATTTGTAGGGTTGTTGAGATTATGTCTTAGTGTTTAAAATATATCTAAGTGCACTTTAACATTTTTTATCGCTTAAAAAAATATAATTTGCATTCAAAAGTGATGTTGCATTTCGTTCAATAAAAAGAATTTCAAGACGCATTTTCAACAGTTAAAAGTCTTAGAGGATATATTTTGTTTACTGAAGAAGAATTTTGGGATGCATTTAAATACGTTTTAAATATTAGAATGTAGACTTCAACAACCCTTCAAATTTTGGAGTAAAAATTACTCCATCCTTTCCATTATATAAGTCGTTTAATTAGTCGCTTTTTAATGGTGCCTAAACCTTAAATTTAGCGTGTGAGTTGGGTGGGTACACCTGAAGGTTTGGGTGATAAATTGCCGAATCTAAATGTAAGCGGTGACATTTGATAAACTGTCGATGAGTAACATATTTTTTAATCAGACACTTGAGTAAATTCGATACTACTAAAAAAGTTGGATAAAAAATATAATAAAGATGATGTTACTTTAAAATTTTATTATAGTGATTGATTAATGTATGATATTCAAATCCTAATTTTAATTTTAGAATTTTCTTTTAATTTCATCAAATTTGTTCTCCATCCAACCACAAATGAATGAGAAGCGAAAATATTGTACACAGGAATGACCATTCATAAACAGAAGGTATAAAACTTGCATACGTATGTAAAGGTACATTATTCTTTTTATTAAGATAATTAGTACTCCTTCGTTTTTAAAAAAATAATTAAAGGTACAATTTTAATATGTGATAACAATAATGGTTATCTTTTTTTTCTCCCACCGAATCTTAATATTGTTCAAGAGTTTAGAGCCAATATATGGGGTTTTGAGTAGGAGTTTATGGGCCGTGTTAGATTTGTCGTGTGGGCAATTCAATACAAACAGAGTGAAAAAATCAAATAATTGAATTTCCTTAAAAAATAAATGAGTATACATAAAATATACTATCCCTGTTTCAAAATATAATATTATAATTGACTTAATTTGAGATATTTATAAATTTAAAATTGAGATGATTCATTAAAACTTAGTTAACAGAATGATGAATATTGTAATATATCTAACACAATGATAAATATTATAATCTATCTAAAAAGTAGTACTTATTATTATGAGATTTACTGTTTCACAAATTTTAATAAATCATTTTAATTTTAAATTTTAAAATATCTCAAATTAATTTTAAAAAAAAATCAATAACGATCTTACATTCCTCTTTAGAATGGAGGGAGTATTAAATTGGATAAATCCATAGATACATCATTTTAACTTCATACTTCCCGATACACAATCAAATAATTGAATTTCCTTAAAAAATAAATGAGTATACATAAAATATACCATCTCTGTTTCAAAATATAATATTATAATTGACTTAATTTGAAATATTTATAAATTTAAAATTGAGATGATTCATTAAAACTTAGTTAACAAAATGATGAATATTATAATCTATCTAACACAATGATAAATATTATAATTTATCTAAAAAGTAGTACTTATTATTATAAGATTTATTGTTTCACAAATTTTAATGAATCGTTTTAATTTTAAATTTTAAAATATCTCAAATTAATTTTAAAAAATATTTAATAACGATCTTACATTCCTCTTTAAAATGGAGGGAGTATTAAATTGGATAAATCCATAGATACATCATTTTTACTTCATACTTCCCGATACACAGATCCAGAAGTAGTTTTGACAAAATTGAAAGTTGCCTATCTTTCAGACCTTTTATATTCCCTCTAAGTTATTCTTTGCCAAAATTCTTTGTAAATAGTTTCACTTTCTCCGATATTTTCTATTTCACTCTCTTAGTCTTTGTATAATGAGAACCCTAATCTCTCCATATAATTCTTACGAATATCCCACATATTATTCATATCAAAATCGTTATCTTTTTTTAAAGAAATAAACATCACTTTTGTCGATCAACTATTCGCTAACAATATCGCTGGATTAAATACTATTTATCATTGACTATTTTGATAAGATTTTTCTTCGAATTTGATTATTCATTGCATTATTTTCTTTTAAAGATCAACAAACATGAAAGTATTTTCAGTTGATAACCCATACAATGTTTATTTTAGTTGAATAATTTTGGCTTATTCTTAGTTGATACTCAATATTTAAAGTATGAGATATTCATTTGTTATTGATATTTTTCTTAAAATATATACATTAACAAATGTTATTTTTTTTAATTAATTTCTACAATATTGTACAAGTTCTGCCACTAAAATCAGAAATAAATATTAACTATACAAATATGGATATTGACATAGACGATTCACCTGATAACGAAAAGGATGATAAAGTAAAAAAGAATAAAAAATGGAACAATCAAATAATAGAAGAGCCCAAGTTACATATGGTGTGTTGACAATATTGATGATGTTATGAGTATTACAAGAAATAAGGTTCACAACAAGGATTTAGAGTAACTAAAAGAAGTACTAAAAAATTGGACAGAATGGTTTTAAATATTTCACAATTGTAACCCATAAATATGAAGAATCGAAGAAGAACTCAAAGATTACTTTAAAACTGCATCAAATTCTTAAAGCAAGGTGTAAGACAATTTGTGCCATGTTATTGGAAGATGGAAAATGGGTATAACCACTTTGGATATGGGTTAAGTACAAGTAAGTCTCGTTTTTACCGGTGTAATCGGCATGTCAACCTATATAAAGAGGAGATTTGAGCTAAACAGTGATATTGGGATACCAATGAATAAAAGTTATAATTCACTTAGTGTTGAGGATGGAGAAAATGTAGTGCCTTGTTTAAAGAAAGATTGTGAAAAATATATGAAAATTTTAAAGAAGCTAAGGCTTGCTGAGAGTGATGCTAGTGCACTTCAAGGTTATTTAATTAAAGTTCAGGCAGTGGATTCTATCTTTTTTTATTTATGTGATAGACCTGGATGAAAAAGTTTGATCAAAAATTTATTTTGGGCGAACTCAAGGACTAGAGTTGCATATGAGGTGTTTAGACTAATAAATATGATATGTCGTTTGCTCTTTTTGTTGAAGTTAATCACCATAGACAATCCATACTACTTGGTTGTGGCTTGATATCGAATGAAGATACTAACACTTGTGTTTGGTTGTTTGATGTGTGACTTTCTTCCATGTCTATAAAAGATCCACACACTATTATCACTGATCAAGATAAAGCGATAAAAAATATAGTTGAGATAGTTTTTCTTGCCAGTGCCCGTCACCGATGGTGTTTGTGGCATATAATGAAGAAGGTTCTAGAAAAATTAAAAGGGTATGAACAATATTAATTAATTAAATTTTCATTATATAACGTTGTGTATGATTCTTTAAGTGTAGATGATTTTAAATTTAAATGGAAGGCAAGTAATAGAAGAATGAATGGTTAGAAGGATTGTATAATAAAAGGCATTGGTGGGTTGTTTGTTTCGTGAAAGATCATTTTTAGGCAGGAATGTCTAGGACACAAAGAAGTGAAAGTATGAATGTTTTTTGATAGATTTGTCAGTGCAAAAACTTCCTTAAAAGAATTTGTAGGCCAATATGATAATGTGTTAAGGAGTAAAGTGAAAAAAGAAATAGAAGCGGACTCTCATTCTTTGACTTCACATGTATCTTGTGTTACACATCATGCTATTGAAAAATAATTCCAAGAGGTTTATACCAATTCTAAGTTTATAGAGTTTTAAAGAGAAGTGGTGGATGAAGGAATGTAATGTGATACTAGGTTTGTCGATTCTCATGACAAAATATTTCATTACGAAGTAAAATAGCTTTATTGTAAGGCTCCGAAATTATGAAATACACATTATTTTTCTTCACACATATTTTTATTCTGAAACAGTAAGGTGTTATATTGATAAAAGTTAACAGTTAAGGATGTTATATGTAAAAAAATAAATTATGTTGGACAATATTCGTTTTATCGGGGAATATTTGATTCGAACGATGGCTCTAAAATAACCAATCATTGGTGGATACCACAACGGAATATTGTCGGATATATAAAATGGCAGAAGAAACTTTTTTAAATAAAAATAGTCAACAGTGTTATCACTTTTAACTGTTAAAATACCGGTGATAAAATAATAGTAGCATATGATATTTTATAGTATTTTACTGTAGCACACGATATTCTACAATAGCACACAATATTACATAGTAGCACACAGTATTGCTGTGACGCCCCCAAATTCGAGTCTCTTGAACCACGGGTTCAGTGCTCACGATCCGACCTTATTCTAACTTCCACATCATAATCAATAGTATAATCGATAAATTTCGTAAATTTAAAAAAAAACTTTTTATAACAACATTCAATAATATTCCATATCAATATTGATATTAAAACTTTATAAGTCTTGGGTTCCAAAATCGCAACCTTCATAAATCGTCTTTACTTTTTAAAATCATACGTTCTATGATTAATTTTTAATTCATTAACTACGAATATAAAGCTTCAACTACATCATGAAACTATTTCTTTTATACACTTTGGTATAACCCAGGCAGTTTAAATATAATAAATTGAATTCTCAAAATAACAACCCAACTTCTTAATGTAGTAAGTCATCTACGTAATGTACATCATTTATAATATAATACCTCAACCGCAACCTATTACCTTACAACAACAAATATAATATTTACGAACTAGTTTTCAAAACGAATAACTTTTATTTGCAAACTTCAAAGGTTATCACAACTAGTATCGTTGGGATATAACATAATTGTATATATTTCACATTTAAATATATACATATTTTATCCACCACACATATCACATAATTCAAAATAAATATATATTTTATTCATTTGACCCGTTTCGTCTTATAATAAGAATTTTTATATATATATTAAATTCTTATAAAATATATTCGAAATTTCGGGTTGTCACAATTGCACAATATCTGATATTATTGATTTGATAAAACAGTTATTGCACATTATTCATCAATAATTGTTGATACACAGTATTTTGCATTATTGATTCAATAATTGTCATTACACTATATTTTATATCATTGAGCCAATAATTGTTATTATACTATATTTTAAAATTATTGAACCAAATAATTGTTACAGTAACAAATACACAGTAAATTATATTATTAAATTAATAATTATCAATAACGTGTTCTTACATTATTGTTGAATTATTATTATCATTGTTTTAACATTACCTTGAATATTGTATTATTAGTGAGTATTTTGATTATTATATATATATATTAAGGAAACATGTGGGCCCTCTGTGCGGGCCACATGAGGAATGAAAATAAAATTTTGCCGGAAGAAAATTTGGTGGAGAAAAGCAGCAAGGCTGTTATTGCTGCCAATGCTGAATTTTTAGGCTGACGTGCAACACGCTAACTGCTTACCTACCGCACACAGTGCACTCCATTTTTCTATAAATAAGTTACTCAGCTGAATAGAAAAATCACACCTAAAACATAAAAATTTTCTATAAGCATTTTATGAGTATTTGAACCTTCTTATTTATTTGAACCTTTCTATTGAACTTTAATCGTTATTTTTGAACTATGGATCTTGAATCTCATTCTTGAATTTGACTCCACATCATGTTGACAATTTGGACATTATTTAAATCTGCACAAAGTAAAATTATAAATTTTCGCTATTTATTGTTTATCATATTATTCTCTTTCTTCTGTCCATCATTTATATCACTATTATTTGTACTAATTATTAAAAATCAAGTTGTTGTGGATGTCTGTGGCCTGTGACACAGATGATACGATAAAAGCAATATAATGGTGGTGTGTCTTTTAAGGCGTGCAATGAATATTCTCTTTGGCCTGAGGTAAAGAAGAACTGTTATTTGGTATGATCATGACTAGTGGTATTTCAGATGATAGAGGTTGATGGTGATTTTTATGAAAAAAAGAAGCTAGTAGACATCATGATCTACATAATTTTTCTAATTGTTGTTGTTTTGCTGCAGTTGTTGATATAAACTTTGTTTAAGAATTTAACTGCAGTTGTTAAATTAAAACTTTTTGTTTATATTATTCTATCAGGAACTCAACTGTTGAAGGTTACCGATAATTTATTCATCATTATCTTAGTCATGATATTCTTTATTGGGCTATATGAGCTCACCCTTTTCCTTTTTGTTCAATTGTTCACGAAATGATAATGAAGCCAAGATTAACGGGAAAAAGAAGGAAATAGAGTGATGGTCCGAGATAATTACTATAGTAGTTTTCACTGTATTGTAAAAATAGTGTGACAATAATAGTGAAGACTTAGTTGTGTATTATTGAGCATTGTATTATAGTACGTTGTACTATATTATAATAGTTGTTGTGTATTTTGACGACTCAAGTTTGAGCTGCATGGGCCCAAATTTGGGACGGTCATATTTGTTACTTTGGAGAAAAAAAAATCATCCAAAATTTGTGAACTTCAAAGTTTGCTTCACCGAAAGGGAAGATAAATATGAATTTGATGTGAGGTGTAACTGTAAATTGTTCGAATTTCGAAGAATTTTATGTAAGCATATAGTTAAGGTAACTTCATTTTGAAAGGTTCATATTCAATTTACTGTTCCAACGAAATACATTTTGAGGAGGTAGAGGAAGGACATAAAGCATCATCATACTAAAGCTAAAGTCACTTATAATGTTTGAAAATACACGGAATCGGGACAGAGATATGACAAGGTGTGCAATATTTTTTTCGATGTTGTGGACATCACATATGACACTCAAGAAAGATGTGACCAACTTATAGATCAGCTTCTTGAACTGAAGGTGGAATGGAATACGAAGGATGGAGTTTGTGAAAAAAATCAACCTATTCAAAAGTCAAATGCGAATATGAAATAACGGCTTAAATATTAGAAGCTAAGACTTATTTTCGTTGAAGAAGAACCGATGCAAGGGGCGTCTTCTTGATAAAAGGAAGATAGGTAAGATGGAACAAGTTCCACCTATTTTTCATGAGACACAAGAGAGTCATTATGAAAATATTAACTTGAATGTGAAGAATGATTTCCTTCCTTCATATTCGTGTGATTACTATTTTTACTTTATTAGTGAGCATTTTTAAGGGTGCATAAGTTGATAATTGTGCATATATTACTGTAAGAGTGTTTATGTGCTCTTTTAAGGTATTAGAGTTGTTTATAGATTGGTTTAAATTTTACTTTCATGGATCATAAATTTCAGAGGTATGAACTTACTTATTGTACATTGATGGTTCTTAAAAATAACTTGTCGGAATCCATATAAGGGAATGAACTTCTGAATCTTGGCAATGTTTGGAATTATGGGTCTATAGGTGAAAGCGCTTTCAATATTGGCTAAAGAGATTTTTGTCTTGGTTTAGTTGTAGCTTTTTTTTTTTTGTTGATAAACAGTCATAAGACTAAAGAATTTTATTATTTTAAAATATCCGAAACAATCAAAGGAAGAACTCTAGGATAAGTATCTTCCAACCAACAAAATAGGAACATGAAAATCAAACGCCTGAGCTAACTCGGCAAGACTTAGCTACCCTATTAGCTGTTCTACAAACATGAGAAAAAATCACCTACTCAAAATCACCAACCAACACGGCACAATCATGGACGATGGAGGTCAAATAAGATTGTTCAAAACTAGCATGGGTGAACCGTCTAATAAAATCACTTTCCACCAAATTTTTTTGAAAACCACACTCTTTAACAAAACACGAAGGACTAAGAATCACAATAGCTTCACACTCCACATCTAAATTTTATTGAAATCTATCAATGCCTGCCCCTAAAATAGAACCCATATTAAGACAGCAGACGTATCATGTATTTTTTTTTCTCTTGTAAACTTTGGATCAGTTTGTTAAGTGTTCTGAAATCATTTGTCTTTTGATTGGGAATTGGCAGATATGATTTTGATATGGGTGCAAACAAGTGATATATGTACTGTGGTTTTGCCATCCAGGGTGAGTGTCTGGCCCTGAACTCAATTTATGAATGTCAGAATTTCTAAATGGTATAATACATCCTTCTTACAGGTCGCTTTCTCTTTATTTTAGGCTTTGATCTTCCTGAGATTCGGTCATGTGTAACTATCTAAAGAATTAAATTGATTTATGTGTCTGAGCGTAATGAACAACGAATTGGTTGGTGGCAATTACATTCATGCACACTCTCATTTAAATTGTGGCTTCTACTAAATGATGATATTTAATCAAAAGTGTTAATACCAATAGGTGCACAAACAATTGAAAATTGCTATGTTTTAAATATAAGCATTATTCAAACATCAATTAAGTGCTGACCTTATATATATATATCAAGAAGTATCTTTATGCAACATGCACGACACTCAATTTTCTCATTTTCTTTTCCTTTACATTCTTAAAAAAGATCCATAATTCAGGAAGCTTAACCGTGTAATGCTCACTTGATCATGATCGCATACGCTTAATATAAACATATCAATTAATATAAATATATCAATAACCATGTCCACTAATAGGCACTAAATATTACCAAACATTCACAAAATATGCCAGGCTAAAGAAGCTTTTAGGATGGACTAAATTGATGAACACAATAATTGAATTTCATTTTATATACACTATAATCACAATTTACATGTTTACAAGTGGCATATTCCAGGTAATGAAAATATATATATTTTGATACAATAGATTAATAGCTCAAACAACTACAAATAAGACGGTGTTTCAGTTTTTCTGTGTAGAAAAAACTTCAAGATATGGTTTCGACGCAAACAACTTTGCTTTGTATACAATCAGCCCCAACTCCCACTACTAAGCCTTAACTTTCTCTAGCCACAAGCCCTATGCCGAAGTGTCCAGCTATTTTCCCAAGCAATAAAACTGCTCTGGTTGAAGAAATTGAGGAATACAATTTGGGTCCCTTCCACTGTTCCCTTCAAAGAGAGCAAGTATTCATATATAACATAAGCAACCAAAAAGGAAGAGGAGAAGATCATGATCAGATATGATGGCTACAATTGCAGTACAACGAACTATATCTCGATAACTATGGATATTCCCTAAATCTAAACTTTAGTCCCTTAAATATGACTCATATGAGCAGTAAGGTAGCCTTAATGTTTTTGTTAGAAAGGTAGTGAAAGGCATAAGAGACTTTTCCGAGCAAGAAAAATAATCACTCGGATAATTTGTAAATCCTAGATATGCCTGTTAGAGAAATAAGATAATTTAGGCCCTGAATGTAATTGTCATATTCGAGAAACAGTGTTACAGTACACACGTGTAGATGCATATTTATGTCTTACAATTAAACCACAAAGATACAAAAGGACATAATCAAGTAATCCTCAATTAACTAAGCTGCAGCATAAACATTTGGAGCCAAACGTGGCTTAGCAAGTGCAAGCAACGGCTTAGCTAGAAAAAGATCACACTTTGACTCGGTGAGTTCAATTTTGAAAACATTGGGAGGTACACTCCAAGTGAATGCTTGAAGAAGCCTAGCCAACAGCATAGTAGTCATGGTAGACCCTAGATTCACGCCGGGACAACCACGCCTTCCGGTACTAAACGAAAATATTTTCAGGTCAGGATCAGAAAGCACCACATTGGAGCTACACCCGTTGAGGTGGCGCTCAGGCTTGAACTTGAGTGGCTCGTCCCAAGATTTAGGGTTACGCCCGATGCCAGGGCGGCTGAGCAGCACGTGACTTCCCTCCGGGATGAAGTATCCGGCGACAGTGCAGTCCGCGATGGACACATGAGGAACGTTAAAGGGTGCAATAGGGTGGAGGCGGAAGGACTCTCTGGCGCAGGCCTTGACGTAATTCAGGTGTGGGATATCGGATTCTTGGACAAGTCTGTCCCTTCCAACCACAGTGTCTAGTTCAATTGTGGCCCTTTCCAGTGTCTCAGGTCGATTTATCATCTCAGCAATTGCCCATTCAACGGCATTTGATGGATTGTCCACTGTTGCAATCATAATCTCCTGCAAGTGGTGAATTTTGGAAACCACTTAGCTTGAAACAATTTTTACACTAGCCTCTGACCAAATTATTTGGCGGAGATGCCAAACCAGATGATAGTTATAAATATCATCCGTTCAATTGTTTAGCGAACAGAGTACAACCAACATTAACTTTGAATCTTTATCCAATATATGTGTGTGCGTGTGTGAGTTAGAGAGAGAAAATAATTGCATTCTATGAATTTAATTTAATTTTCATATACTTGCATGAATTACGGACAGTGAGATCATGACAATCTTAATATCGCATGTGTCAATGAATTAAATTTTTACCAGAATGGGCAAATAACATGTTTAGTATAGTATAGACAGGCCGGAGTATATATAATTGCATTTTATGAAATTAGGTTACTAATTTTGCATGGAGTTGCATGTTGGACACCTCACAGTTCAAAACTGCAGTGGTCCAACTATAAATTAAAATTAATGGGAGAGGGCAGGGGCCTCTGTGAGAGAGGGAGAGTCTTACAACAATTTGAGCCTTTATTTCTTGTGTGGACAAAACTCTGTTGCCATTCCCATCCTTGAGGCTGATGAGTACGTCAAGCAAGTCCTCTTCTCGATTCCTAATACCATTTTCCCATAATTGAACCCTCTCGTCTATTAAGGGATCTTGGTATTTCCTCACACTATTAACAGCATTTTCTATGATCTTTTCATGCCCGTCTAAATCAAAACCTCTCAAAAATGGGAAATAATCAGATACACAGAAAGAATAGAGGTAGCTAAGAATGGTAAACAGGGCGGCGATATGCTCTACTTCTTCACCACCCGGTCCACCATCTTCCATTCCCTCCCCAAAAAAGCTAGTTCCGAATATCATCTTTCTTATCACATTCCCACAATAATGCTGCGCAGCCACCCTCACATTCACTATGCCGCCTTGGTTATAGACGTATCGAATGAGGTGATCTGCTTCTTCAACTCTTTTGCTATGCATCCACCGGTGTCTTGATGATGAAAACAGCTCAGAAGAGAGAATTCTCCTCATTTTCTTCCATTGTTCCCCAAAAGGACCGAGAGCCGCTGTCAAGTAACCGTCAGCAGTGACATCAGCGGCCATGCAAATAGGCCTTGAAGCGAAAATAGCATCGTTTCGCTTCAAGAACTCGCAGGCGATTTCGGGATTTGTCACGGCATAAACGTTGGTTCTTCCGAGGCGGATGCAGAGTATTTCGGTGTTCATTTCGTCCATAAGCCTATGTATCCATCGAAAAGTAGGCTTGTTCATGAGCATTTGCGGAAGGCATCCCAGGTAGGGCAAAGCTGTTGGGCCCGGAGGAGTTGAAACTTTGGTGCTTTTCTTTTTCAGCGTTTTGTATTTCATCAAGAGTGGAAAAATCAAAGTGATGAGAAGAAAAGAGAAATAGGCTAATAAATTTGATGGAAAATAAAGTCCCATCCCCATATCAAAAAAGATTGAGGATTGATCAGGTATGGACTTGTTTTCCATTCTGCTCTAGTACTGCAAGTTTAGATATCTCGCTCTCAAAATTAAATTTCAATATTTGTTACTTTGTGTTGTGCCTTGTTCATCTAAGTTCATGTTATTATATAGTGGTTCCATGAAGATCTTAACATCAGCACGTTATCCTAACTAGTCCAAAGTTAATATTATGACAAAGAATTAATCTTGTAATCAACAACTGAACTTTTGGGCTTAGGCAATGACAAAAGTGTCCCCCAAATTCAGGGATGACTCAAGACAATTTGGGACCTAAAATGATATTTTTTAATGAAGCGTTCTATGTTTAATATATCATTCATTAACTTTTATAGTCAAATTGATCATTTTTCAAATCAATTATTCTTATTATTATTTAATATATATGTAAAAAACCTATAAACATTATAAACGTACAATGAGTATCTAAATTAAACTGCTCAACTAAGTTCATGTTATGGAACAGTATTCCAATCTCTTATCGGAATACGTGAGATGATTTAATATATATATATATATATAAAAAAACTCAAATTGTTATAATTAACATTTTTAATTATGATATTTTAAATGAACATGTGCAACTAAAATCACCTTAAAAAATACTCCCTCCTTTCCATTATATAGGTCGTTTTAGAATTTTTTTTTCTTTCCAAAATATAAGTTGTTTTACATATATCTAGGAGAACAAATTTAATCATTTCCTATTCTATCCTTAAAGATGAAATAATTAAGAGAGAGAGAAGGAAGAGTAATTAATGAGTGTATGAGTAGTAACGAAATTTCAAACCAACATTAATTACCTAACATTAATATTAATGACATTTCTTAATATGTGTAATCATGTCTTAAACGACTTATATAATGGAAAGGAGGGAGTACTTCTAAGACAGTATATTGAATATTGATATGCTATAATTTAATTTGATCCCGCATGTTACGTGATGTTATCTTTTTCCGAACAAGTCATTGTATTTGTCCAAATTAATACTACGTTAATCACGAGGTCATGACAATACAACACATGAGATTTATTTTTTCAACTTTGGAGTCATACGCAACCTCTTTGAAAGTTATTGTTCATGCGAAATTATCTCATTTTCTGAATGCAAAAAACATTATCGTACTCTTTTTGGTGAGGTTGAACAATAAGTACTCTTTCTTCTTGCTATATTAAATGAATGCAAATGGTTTTTCGGGATCAAAGCGGTGGTGCGTCAAACTAACGTGCACAGGTTAATCTAAACTCAATGCAAAATTTTAGTGTTTTCATAAAATAAATAAATAAATAATAATAATAATAATAAGGAGAAGGTACAATAATATATATATTGTCCGTTGGGTGTTTGAATGTGAAAGATGGAAACTAGTCCGCTGGGTGTTTGATTATGAAAGATGGAAACTAGGTACGTATATGGGAGATGAATTGCTAAATGTTAACAACATGGCCGGTGGTCAGCTTAACAACGAAAAGGGAAGACACGTAGTCAAGGGAACAATTAGGATAAAGGAAAGAGAAAAGCTTGAAGAGAAAGGAATAAACCATGTGTTCAATACACAATAAAAGGGAACGGTCATTTCGCTTGAGCCCTTGTACAACTTAAAAATTAATGCCAAGTTCATATTGAAAAAATGAAATGGAAAAAAATAAATAAAAATTATTGTATTTGATAATTATTTTGGTAGATAAACTATTTCAATTGAATGAAAACTTATTTCATTCTTTTAATTTTCATTCCATGTAAGAGATGATAAAATAAGATTCATTTCAATATGTTAGGATGGACTCATACTTCAACGGGTTCGAACAATAGCCGTCAGAACAGAGTAGTCGAAAGTCTTAACAGTAGCCCAAGTGTTGTGTACTTGGGATTTGTGATTTATTTTATCATTCCAATTTTAAATTTATCTAATATTTTGGGTCTCATGTTTGAATCCATATTATAGTAATAAGGGTTTTAGTTGCTATATAAACCAATATTTGGTATGTTAATTATTGTAGAATGTGTGCGATATATTAATAAATATATTAAATATGCAAGATTAACCACAATTTAATGAATATCACGTGTCTTTTAATTTTCAATTACTTATTTTTTGAGTGATTGTGTCTTGATTAAATCATAAATGTAGGAATGGTAATGAGACGGGACGGGAGGTAGGCGGGGATTACACATCACATCCCTTCCCTGGTGGTATAAATATTCCTCATTCACCATTCTCCACGAGGATTAAATCCTAATAACCATATCAATCCCCATGAAAATTTAAATCACTACAGCACTTTGCAAGTTTTTTTGTGAATTTTTTTTTCTAATTTCAATTATATTTACAATATTATTATGCATGCATGCATGAAATAGAATTATATACTTAAGGCATACTCGATAAAAGTAATAAAAATACAATAATAATAAAAAATTAAATCATATGTGTGTATGTGTGTGTATATATATTTATATCCAAATCTGTCTTTGAAATATTAAAAAATTATTTCATTCCTTCCTCTATTTTTTTCTTTCGGTCCAAAAGTAGCCTAAATATACTGCAACTCAAATGCGTCATGTGAACATTAACCTATGAGTGTTAGGTCAACGTATATATTTTGGTCATGTTGTTAATGTGAGATCGTTCGGATTCTAAACAGTTTAACATGGATATATTTTATTCAGGTTGTCTATAAAAATTAATTGTATCGACATTGATTACGCAAATATTATACAATTACAATTCTCAACTATATAAATATAATTCTTTTTAATCAAAATCTTTACCTGTTAAAATTGGTGGTTTTAAGGGTTAACAAATTAAATTTAGTAAAAAATAATAATTAAATCACTACCATGAATCAAAGCCATCCAATAGTTTAGACTCGAAAGTAAGGCAAGGCGAGAGGCAGAGGTAGAACTAGGAGTGTTCAACCGATTTTTTCGGCCTGAATCGGATCGGTACCGAAATTAATCAAATTTCAGTACTGAAACCAGTACCAGTTCTACCACTATACCGAATCGGTTAGCCAGTTCGGTACCGGTAAAAATTAATTAAAAATCAAAAATTAATATATTTATTATTTTTATTTTTATTAATTTTATTATAATAATTATCATTTTTATTATAATAATAATAATTATTATTAATATTTATTATAAAAAAAATCGGTACAACCGGTACGACTCGGTATTTACGGAACCATAAAAAGTCGGTATCAAAACCGGTACCGAAAAACTGATATATACTAGTTTTTTTGTGCCGATACCAAACCGGGTAATTTTGAATCAAATCGTCCGGTTCGGATTGGTCTGAAAAATCAAAAAATTGAATTTACCGAAATTTTTGAACAAGCCTAAATAGAACATCAAGAGAGGTAACTTTAAATTTTTCATGGGAACATGTGATGCAACTTTTTGGTAAATCTGGCTGGACTTTTGCTTTAGTAGGTCGTATAATGAATTATCAAAGCCCAACAACTAATGTAGATTTAGATATATTTGGGCCCTTTTCCACGGTAGTGGAAACCAATTGATCAGATAATATTTGTAAATCAGAATAGTATCGATGAAGAAATCTCGTTGTTATCTTGTTTCTTTTTTGGATAAATATTTCTCTCTATCTACCGTCTAAAAAGAATTAAGAGAGAGATTTTGTTATTGGATCAACCACTAACTTTTGGACCAGAAAATAGGTATATTATCCGGGGACCAAATTCACTATAACAAAATTTTCATGTATCTCTATTACGAGGTCTATAACGATATTTTTTAGGGTCTATGACAACGGTTTGCCCCGTCATCGTAGTTCTATTTTATGGCGACGAGACAAATTATCGCCATAAACCTTAAAAATCGTCGCTATAAGTCTCGTAACAGAGATATAAAAAAATTTTGTTACAGAAAATTTAAAACCTATTTTCCAACCTAGTCTTACAGTGGTTCGACCCAAACTTTGATCAAAAAAAAATATTTTGGGCCTTTTGTTTCAGCTGAAACTAATTAGGATAAATGACCAAACTGTTCTCTCAAATATACGTCGAAATTAATTTGTATGATTATCGTCGATTGCTATCTCAAAGTATATTAAAAAAATAATTATACTTTCCTTTGACTGATCTGATCAACTTCCGTTCGAAATACGCCATGTGTCAGTTATACATGATTTTAATAATATTTGACTACTCATTGACTTTTCTTATACATACCAATAGTATATGTCATTTTTATGCACATAAAATATGTAACTTGAAAAAAATACATTTACTTATTCTTTTTGTGAAATACTTTAATTTTAATTAGAATAATTAACTTAACCCTAGTAATTAAATGAATATAATAAATATTAACTAGTAAAGCTAAATACTATTAAAACTATACAATAACTAAAACTAATTATTACTTAAATAAGGAGTATTTCAAAAGAAAAAACTAAATAATATTTTGAAGTAAATAAGTACTTCAAAAACAAAACTTAGGAACCCAAAACCCCAAATCAATTGAACGGATCAAATGATCTATTCATTCTCGGCTTTAGAGTTCGCCGACAACGGTGGAGCCACCGCATGCAATCTCCGTCATGTCTTCATTTCTGGTGCGTACTCGTCTTCATCTCTGCCCTCTTATTCATCTGTTCTTGAAACCCAAAAGCGGTCGATCTGTAATGAGAGAATTTTGGGTTAAAATTTAAATTGATTTTGAATCCAGGCAAGATGAGGAAAATTGATGGACAATGGCGACGGAGATTGGCTTTGGATTTAGGGATGAAACCTTACCCTTTGTTTGCTACCACACTCTGAATCAACCCGAGATCTATACGTAGTGCAATTTTTCTTCTTCTTTGTTTTTTTTTGGTATAGGGACGGAAATTCCAAACCCAGTAAAGATTATAAGGGTAAGATAGAATTAATTAAGGATATTGGTTGGTGAATCTCCATCATATATAATAATTGATTACTTGAAATAATTCAAAATTATATTAAATTAATATAAATAGTTCAATCTCAAGTATCTTATATTGATAGTCCTAAATCTCACCTTTCTATGCTTGTGTGTGAGAAATTAAGTGGAAATTTAAGTATAATTTACTTTCCTAGCCAAAAAGAGAATCTTTAATCCTCTTATATGGCCTTGCATGATGATTAGATCACCATTTTTGTTGATCGAGCATTTGAGCTTGAAAATGTTGTCTGATAATTTAAGCTTATCAATGAGTTGTACATTCTTTTATAACCTAAAATCCAGTTCTTGTTACAAACAAAGAAGAAAAATAATGTTGCATCATATTCATCCCAAAATAAAAAAATTTACATTTTTAAAACAGCGAAGCTTTAAAAAAAATTGTTAAAATCTCGTTTGGTCCATCATAATTTAGATAATATTTATGTTAGCTTAAAGTTATAGGGATCACTTTTTAACTAATGTATTTAAATAGAGTGGGTTATCTCATTTTAACAATGTAACTCTGATTTGGTACACTATAATATGTGTACAATGTTTGGTACACTATAATATGTGTACAAACATTGTATAGTGACATGATTCCTCTATATTATAAAATAAACAAGTTTATATATATAACAATCAAATATTATATTTATTTATATTATTAAAAAAAACATAACATAAATTTTACTATTATATTTTATTTTTTAATAAAATAAATAAATATAATATTTAATATAATATTTAATTATTATGTATTTATATTATTATTTTAATACTTAATTTAAAATAAATTATTTTATTTTAAATATTAAAATAATAATACGTAAATAATATAAGATATTATGTGATACTTGTTTCAAAATTATTAAATAATTTGCTGTTAATTTGTTAGTCAAATCATTATCATCCACAAGAAACACGTTACCTGCATCGTTTTTATGAATCATGAGTATCCTTGTATTTCTACCAATAACAAGAAGTTAATGTTATGTTTCCTTGATCGAAGAAACTCAATTCTACTTGTGGAGTTTGTTCAAGAGGGTCAAGTAGGGGTGTATAATGCTCGGTTTAATGCGTAAAAAAATAATTAAATTATTTAAATCGGTTATAAAAAATTAAAAATTAAAATCATTCAAATTTTTATTCCGTAATTAATTATCGGTTTATTTAATTATCTATTTAATCGATTATAAAACTTAAACATAAAGAAAAAAGTTAGTGTATATCTTTGTAATATTAAAATATTTGATTTAAAATTATTTTCAACAATAAGGACATGATCTTTTTTATTCATATATCAAATTGTTGTTTACATATACAAACAATAAGCCAAGGTTGCAAAATAGTATTTACATGACTATCTAATTTCAATTTATAGAGAGAAAAAAAACATACAAGATTCATTTCATCATAATATGAAACGGGAGTTCAAATTTTCTTTCTAGTGTTCCAATCATAATTAAAATTTTATTAACGAGTATTTTTCGAAATACTTAACATTGAAAAAATAATTTAATATTTATATTCGATCGGTTTCGGATTTTAGTATTTAAACCGAAACCGATCGCTATATCTTCGGTTTATTTATTTTTATTTATTTTCAGTTCATTAATTTTATATTTTTCAATTTGATTCAGTTCAGTTTAATTCAACTTCGTCGATTATTTAATTATTTTCAGTTTACTTTTCTCCTCGGGGTAAAATATAAACTTTATGCGGTCACGTCTAACAAGGTATTCCTAAAATACAAGTAAATATTTTCTTTGCAACAGCTACAAATCCTTAAATATAAGAGTGTTTCTATCTCATTTTTCACGTGACTTTTTTTTATTTTTTTATCGCAATAACTACACATAAAAAAAATAAAAAATAAAATTGGATTAGGTTCTAATTTATGACAGTTATTCTTTAATTTCTCCTAATATATATCCAAGGACACAAATATTAATTAGTTTTAACGACACAATTAAGCCGTACTTTCTTTTTGCCTACCCCAATCCAACAAAGAGAAAGACACGTGGTAATATGAAGATTATATTACTATGTCCTCTAAGCTACTTTTCTTTCTCCTCTAAGATACTTTTCTTTATTCCAATAAATAAACTAAGTAGTGATTCGCTCATGTGCCTAATAAAGATCAAGCTGCCCTCTGTTCTCTGATTTTTCAAAGTTTAATATCATATTTCGATCGATCGAAAGAATGAATGTAAGAATATAATGATTTATTTTTATAAAATAAATTAATTATGTTTTGTTATTTTATTAAAATGAAATTGATTATTTTTGTTTCTCCTAAATTTATAATTTTAAAGAGAGAATAAAATGACTCATTACAAATAGAGTGAAATAAATGATTCTACTCTTCATTTTATTTTTATCTTATTTTATTCTTTTATCTATTTTATTTTTTGAATTCAAACACAGAATAAGCTCTTTCTTCTTTTTCTCTTCGATGACTTATGACATATTGCCAAAGTGAGAAATACTCCATCGAATTACCCACCCATGTTCTTAAACAAACAATTTTATGGCTTTTCGGGAAATGACATATGAATAATGTAGGAAATCTCTGTTCGTTAAAAAATGACAGTTTACCATCGTGACATACCGAATTAATGGTCCTACTGTGTACTAAAAAAACAAAAATTAACGTTTTTTCTTTAAATATTTTTCAAGAAATAGACGCAGCTAATTTGTGTAAAATTATAACTAAGTTAATTATTTGTTCGTTCTAAATTGTAAGATCATTATTGCCTTTTGAAAATAAATTTGATACATTTTTAAACTCAAAATTTGAGATGATTTATTAAATATTATGTAAAAAATAAAACTTGTAATGAGTATTACTTTTGAGATAGTTTACAATATTAATAATTATATTAACTAAAATTAAAAGAATTCATGTCAATTCGAAGTTTAAAAATATCATAAGTTCACTTTAAAAAAATCAATAATGATCTTATATTTTGAAACGGAAAAATATTACTTAGTTAAATTCGTGTTTGGTGCCTTTTCTGTTTTACATTAATGCCCAAACATGTGGAAGGAATTTGAATGAATAAAAGAAAAAGAGGACTATTGATAGACTCTACGGCATGTACGCTTATGTGAGGTAATCGTTGCCCGATCGTTCTAGCATTGGTTGGAAGAAGGAACACCAATGATACCTTGACCCGTTATTTATATATAAGCAAGAACCTTGATATAATCATTATTGATGTATGGTAGAATGACGTTACAATCAATTATAGACTATTGATTTATAAGTCGATAAATTGAACGTTACAGATTATTATGATAAGTTCAAGTACTGATAAGTTTTGATAAGTTCTGATAATTCGAAAAGAATCAAAAGAGAAAACTATAACAATTTTATTATTGAATAGCTTATGTATTTTACATTAGCTTTATATCCCTATTTATAATATTACATGAAAATTTTAAGAAACCCTAATTACTTTAAAGCTCCTAATTGCATAAGGAACCAATTACATATCAAACTATTAAAAATCTGCTGAAATAAAAATTTACATTAGAAGTTAAGCTTATCCTTACTGCTCCTTCGTGTTTACCCGTGTGAAGCTTCTAGAAAGCCCGGTTTTTGCCGCAATTTAAAGTTTTGAGAATTGTCGAGCTTTGTAGGAATTGGACTTGCCGAGGTTTGCTAAATGAATTAGCCAAACTCCTATTCGAATTGGGACAAGCATTCTGCCGAGATTTAGAAACCAAATCTGTCATCTCTAGAATTTGTCTTGCTGCAGATTCTGATTAAAATCCAAGCTTGAATTGGATTCTAACTTGCCATGTATGCACACTAGAAATCTGCTGTTAAAAGGAATCTTTAAACTGCCCATGAAGCTATGGTTAATTTAATTCCTAAAGTCCTTAAGATTTGCCCAGAATCCTAGCTATCTACTGGGCTGCCGAGTTCCTTGTTTTTGAGCCTTGAGAAGCTGCCGAATCCATGCTGGAATTGGCTTCCTAACCTGTTGAAATTAGGCCTTCAAAGACCTGCAGTGTATTGAATTTTAGCTGCTGGACTCCTAGCTTGTTTTGACTTGCTATAAATGCTAAATTGGACCTAGTTAAGCCTCCCTTTGGCTGCAAATTTGTATCAGTTTCAGCCAATTGATTTGAAAGTTATAGACTCATTTTCGTTTGACGTAGACATGATCAGGATCGTGTAAAGGAAGATAAAGAAAGACATGTAAAGGCTTGTAGAAATCAAGTTGAGGATGCAGCCTATTGCAACTTTGATTCTAGCGGAAGTAGCGTCAATTTGAAGAGAGACACTAGATAATAACTATGATATAACTTTTAATTAGCTAGCTACCTGTGACAATCCTTTTGGGAGGGAGGGAACTGTATCTAAACTGTATGCACAAATATCAAGAAGGTGCTTATTCCCTCCCTTGTGTACTAACAAAATAATAGTTCAAATTTTTACAGTAACAAAATAGTTTGTATAAGTTTAAATTATGTATTTAAAAAAATATCAAGAGAAAAACAGTAAAAGTTGAGTTTCTACATAGATATATTCTCAACAATTACAAATGAAAAAGAAAATGAGAAGGAAAAAAACACAGCCACAAGAAGTACATGATGTCCCATATGTGTTGACGTACCCGCCATTAATAAAGTTTCGCATCAAACTACGAAGGAAAATATTAAAAATATGTAATATTATTGAATTAGTAACTTTTTGAATTAAGACGTGATTTTAATTAAATAAGTGTACATGTGCCTGTAATATTCTCAATAGTTGGTATTAGAACAATGACTTGCGCTCTTGTACAACAAGGGCTGAGTGACTGATTAATAAAATCCTACGTATGAACACAAAGGATAAAAATCTAAACTGTTCAAGTTAGATGTGATTCAATATACTCCTCGGATAAAAATTTAAACTGTTCAAGTTAGATGTGATTCAATATACTCCATATGTCTCATAATAAATGTCCTACTTTAATTTTTATGGTCAAATTAATTATATTTAAAATTAATAAGTATTATAAAAATTAAAATTTATGTCAATAGATTATGATCATAATAAACTATGCAGAATTTATTTCTTTTACCAAGTCTCGTGATTTAAATATTCTATATAAATATTTATAATTATTAATCTTTAAATGGATCAAATTTAACCATTAAAATTAAATTAAAACGTTTATTATAGAATTGACGGTGTATATATATATATAGGCCTCGAATTTTCCAACATTATGAACCAAAATAAAATGGGATGCATCCTCTTATGGTCTGCCAAGTGTATGACAGAAAGTTTTGCTTTTGTTAATTGTAACTTAAAAGGATAAAGAAAAATGAATAAATCGTATAATAAAGGGTCTCTAAAAAGGCATATATTCTCCAACTTTTGATAAGCAAAAGCATGGGGATGTAATGAATTCTTAGAGATTCAAATCTACAATTCTTCGGTATATTTAATCAAAAAAAGGTAAACCAACTTCCCTCTCAAAAATTCTCAATTACACGATTAATTCCTCTTCACAGCCCAATTTTGAACCTAACAAACCAGCTTTATTCGGTAGATCAAGTTTAGCTACACTTCAATAATCTAACTGAAGCACGCAATAAACTAATTAATATATATATAATGATACATATACTTCTCTAGGTTTTCAAACATTGCTATGCTATAAGACATATTCCATGCCTAATTCTTAATTATTAATTTATGGAGTATATTAAAGACCCAAATATTTTTTTTATTAGAGTTGGGACATCTCCACTCCTTGGAAATAGTAAATACTTTTTGACAGCTTGTTAGGATTAATTACCCCGTAACAATAATAAAATAATTAGCCTTTCCTTCAGTTTCCATGGTAAAAGACAACCACAGAAACAAACACACCCTTGGTGACAACACTTTACTTTTCCCCAAGCCCTATACCTAGATCTATTTGTGCATATATATATATGGTCTTTATTGGTAACTTAGAAAATAATTGAGTTCCCCTTTGTATATAAATTAGAGATTCTATATACCTCAGACCAAGAGAGATATATATGTACTTCCTCTTTTTTATTATATAAGTTATTTTAATTTTTTTTTTAATAAATGTAAAATGTTTTATATATATTTAAAAAAAATTAATCATTTTTTACTTTACCTTTAAAGATAGAGTAATTAAGAAAAAGATAAGAGGGATAATTAATTAGTACGTAACTAATAATAAAATTTTAAATTAATATTAATTATTTAATATTAATATTAATAAAAAAAATTAATATGTATAATTATATTTTTAATAATTTATATAATAAAAATGAGAGACTATTAATTAGGGAGAGAATCTTGTAAAACATTGAAAGTTGAAGTCTTGAAAGCATTGGGGACAGTTTTGTAATGATTTTGTCATTTATTTATGTAATAATTTTTATAAAAAATAGTGAAATCTATCATATAAGTGATAGGTTTTATTACTTTTACAAAAATTATTATATGAATTATTATAAAATATTATTATTTATATTTTTTTTCGTTGGAGAAGGAGAGAATATTCTTGCTCACCAAACTTCAACAACGAAACTCCAAAGATTATATACTAAACAAATTTAGAAAGAATAGTGAAATTTATCATATAAATGGTGAACTTTATTATTTTTTATAAAAATTATTACATAAATTATTATAAAATATTATTACTCATGTTTTTTTTCGTTGAGGGAAGGAGAGAATATTCTTGCTCACTAGGGGTGTAAACGGATACCACTACAAGAAAAGTGCCTATCAGCGACCGTAAATAACAGCGACCGAAAATTTTCGTCGCTAATAAATGGTTATAGCGACCGAAAACTGCGACCGAAGATTTTTTCCGTCGCCAATATTTTTAGCGACCGCTCAGGGTCGCTAATTCCGTCGCTGTTACGAAAAGTCACCACCAAAAAAGCGCGGGAGAATTGGCGCCAAAATCAGCGACCGAACATCGGTCGCTAAAGCAGTAGCTACTGTATTCGGTAGCTATTGGTTCTATTGCGGTCGCTATTTCGGTCGCAACAGTATTCAGCGACCGAATGACGGTCGCTATTAAGCGGTCGTTGTTACGTCTTTACCTAAACGCAGTCGCCCCTGAACCAATGCATTCTGCTTTCTTTTTCTGCTGGAAGGAGAAACGGCGAAATGGCGAAAATGGAGACTGAAATCTTCTAATTTGAGAGGCAAGCAGTAAGAAATCGTGAGAGAGAGAAGGTGCTCACCCCAAAACCCTGGTATGCATATTTATTTGATTATATTTTCGTTAATCTGATATGTATAATATCAATTCATTTTCTTTATTTTTTGGGTTGAATAAGTATAGTATGTAAATTCATTTTATAAATTTGTCCAGTTATAATTGTGGAAAATCGATGAACAGTTGTAGTAGGAGGAGGAGGAAACACCTATTTTTATGTGATTATTATGCCATCAGATTATTTGATTTAGTGTGTATGTGATTAATTGAATTTCATTTCATTTGCCCAAGTGAATGAGAATAGACAATTATCTCCTGTTCATTAGCGTTTGTTTCATAGTTTTATTTATTTGCATTAGAAAGATAGTCATTTGGATTCCGATGATCTCACGCTATATTTGAAAAGTTTTGTGTGTACTTATTATTTCCTTAAAATTATGTGTTGCATTGCATACTTTGTTAAATCCCACTTAATAATAGTAGTAGTAATAATAATAATAATAATAATAATACTATTACTACTACTAATAATAAAAATACTAATAAAACTAATAATAATAATAATAATAATAATAATAATAATAAAAATAATACTAATAATAATAATACTAATAATAATAAAAAAAAATTACAATAACAACAACAACAAAAACAATAATAATAACAATAATAATAATAATAATAATAATAATAATAATAATAATAATAATAATAATAATAATAATAATAATAATAATAATAATAATAATAATAATAATAATAATAATAAGAAGAAGAAGAAGAATAATAATTATAATAATAATGATAATACTAATAATAATAATAATAATAATAATAATAATAATAATAATAATAATAATAATAGTAATAATAATAGTAATAATAATTATAATAGCAACAACAATATCATAATAATAATAATAATAACAATAATAATAATAACAATAATTATGAAAATAATAATACTAATAATAATAATAATTATTATTATTATTATTATAATAATGGTAATAACAATAATAATTATAATCATAATAATAATAATTATGTTAATAATAATAACGATAATAATAATAATAATAATAATAATTATTATTATTATTATTATTATAAGATTAATAATAATAATTATTATAATATTAATAATAATTATAACAATAATAATTATAATTATAATAATAATAACAATAGTAATAATATCAACAACAACAACAACAACAACAACAACAATAAGAATAATAAAAACAATAATAATAACAATAATTATAATAATAATAATTATTATAATAATTATAACAACAACAACAAAAACAATAATAATAATTATTGTGATAATAATAATAATTATGATAGTAATAGTAATAATAATAATAATAATAATAATAATAATTATTATTATTATTATTATTATTTATAATTGTAAGTTTTGTAGACATGTTTACATTTTTCTGGATATCTATTTTTAAAAGAAAATTAATTATTATGGCGATGTGGTGAATTATGATAATTGCTATGTGTGATTGTAAGTTATTTAGGTTGTAAAGCATCTTTAAGTATTGTAGTATTTTTTGAATTTTAATCTAATTTTTTATTACGTCGTACCTTCAGGCACAGACAATTACTAGTACATATTAATAAATGAATGTTAATTTATTTATTTTTAATAAATACAATAATCAATACTCTAAATTACAATTCAAATAAGTTTTCATTATTTTTAAAATTCAAAATGAATGCTCTACTTATTAATGTTTAGACGTCCATTAATAAATAGATACCTATTTTATGTGTTAATTTGAAATAATATTGTAGTGTGTATGAATATTTATAATCTATAATTATAACATTTAAATTATATTTATAACACTTGTTAAATGATACATTTTAGATATGTTGTAACACTACATATAACTATAATAATGGAAAAAAATAATGAGTTTTAAAGTATAGTTCATTAATGAATGAATGCTAATTTATTTATTTTTAATAAATACAATAATCAATGCTCTAAATTATAATTTAAATAAGTTTTTATTATTTTTGAAATCCTAAATTCAAAATGAATGATCTACTTATTAATGTTTAGATGCCCATTAATAAATAGATGTTCATTTTATGTGTTAATTTGGAGTAATAATGTAGTGTGTATGAATATTTATAATCTATAATTATAACATTTAAATAATATTTATAAAACTTGTTAAATGATATATTTTAGATATATTGTAACACTATATATAACTAGAATAAGAGGAAAAAATAATGAGTTTTAAAATATAGTTCATTAGTGAATGAATATTAATTTATTTATTTTTAATAAATATAATAATCAATGCTCTAAATTATAATTCAAATAAGTTTTCATTATTTTTTAAATTCTAAATTCAAAAATAAATGCTTTACTTATTAATGTTTTGATATCAATTAATAAGTAGATGCTTATTTTATGTGTTAATTTGGAGTAATATTATAGTTGTCATATATTTATAATATATAATTATAACATTTAAATGATATTTTATAACACTTGTTAAATGATGTATTTTAGATATATTGTAACACTATATATAACTAGAATAAAGGAAAAAAATAATAAGTTTTAAAGTATAGTTCATTAATGAATGAATGTTAATTTATTTATTTTTAATAAATACAATAATCAATACTCTAAATTATAATTTAAATAAATTATTATTATTTTTAAAATCCTAAATTTTAAAATAAATGCTCTACTTATTAAAGTTTGATGTCCATTAATAAGTTGATGTCCGTTTTATATGTTTAGAGCAATACTGTAGTGTGTATGAATATTTATAATCTATAATTATAACATTTAAATGATATTTATAACACTTGTTAAATGATCCAAAAGTTATATTATAACACTTGTTAAATGATATTTATAACACTTGTTAAATGATACATTTGAGATATTTTAACTTTATAATAATAGAAATTCCTTAACTATACTTAAATCAATTTATTAATATTATAATAAAAGTGTTATTTTCTACTTTTTAGAAGTGAAATGACATTTTTTAAAAATAATTTTCGTATGATAGTGAAAACTAATTATTATGTTAGGAAGACCACTTAAATCTTAAAGGAAATTATTTTGCTTATTATATATATATATATATATATATATATATATATATAAGTTATTCGGATACGAATTCCGGATACGGATCCGAATTCGGATATCGAATTCCGGATATCCGCTATCCGCTATCCGCCGGATATATTTACGGACGGATGTTAAACGAATACGAATACGCCTATATTCGTATTTGTTTTCGTTTTCGTTTATTTGCGAATACCTTTAAATCGAATACAGATATATCCGTTTTTTTTCGAATGCAAATAATGTCCGGTTACCATTTATAGCTCTATTGCTCACCAAACTTCAACAGCGAAACTCCAAAGATTATATACTAAACAAATTTAGAAAGAATAACATCATTAGATTATGATTAGGGGTTACCAGTAACAGTCAAGTAGACGACAGCCCACATGTACTTTCAAAAATTCACTGCCTTTGTCAGTAGGTTGTCTGTTAGAGGAAAGACTATTTCATATTTTTTGAGATAAATAAATCTTATATATATATATATATATATATAAGAAAAAAAATATATTATTTATTTATTTTAAGAGTATGAAATAATATTTTTTTAATAATATAATTTAATTTTTAAAATCAAACGATAATATATTAAATTTTAAAATTAATATAATTTATAAAAATTTAAAATAAAATAATTTTATGATTAATAATTTTTGTTGTATACTATATAGTTATAATGGTTATTAATTAAAATTAAATAAATTTATATTAATTTAAAATTTAATAATATATAGTTTAATTTTAAAAATTAAATTATATCTATAATTTTAAAATAAAAAAAATAGTAATTAACTAATATCACTATATATTTAGGCGAACCCAGTACAGCCTGGACACACAGTACTTTGAAGGAAAATATTAAATGACATGATAGGAAGATAGTAACGTGGCCATGTTAATTACAGTAGAATGGAAGTAGATGATTTACTTTCTTGCGTTCCTTTCAGGCTTTCAGCGTTTACACTCTCAAGAGTTGGGTTGGCTAAGTAGTCCCTTCTAGAATTAAAATAAATTTCAATAAAAATAACTACTACCTAAGCTGGGTGCTTTTTCCTCCTTACGAGAGGTTTGGAGTTTGTCCTGTTCATCTGACAGGTTAGAAGTTTTTTTAGCCCTCCTTTCTTTTGTTCGTGTGATAGTGTGATCTTCAGATTAGTTTTTATTTCTCAATGGGCGAATCCTAACAGAGCGTTGCAGAATTGTATGCTCATTTAAATCTTGGCGATAGCGAGAAGTTGGATCTGGATCTAAATGAAATTCCAAAAGAAGAATTAAACCATGTACCGAAATGGTGTATAGTTGGAAAACTGGTTACGAAGCGCACAATAAACTTTATGGCGATTAAAAGTATTATGCTCTCAGTTTGGAATCCAGTAATAAATGTTTGGATGAAGGAGTTGGGTCCAAATTTATTTCTTATTCAATTTTCTCATGAAATGGATCTTGAAAGAGTAATGAAAGATGGTCCGTGGACGTTTGATCAACATTTGTTTGTAATTAAGCAGTTAGGAGAGGATGTCAATCCGCAAGATATAATTCTTAATCAGGTGGATATTTAGGTGCAGGTTTATGACCTTCCTGTTGGATTCATGTCAGAAAGGGTGGCGTAGGAGATGGGTAATTTTATTGGTAAGTTTGTTTGTTCAGACCCAAAAATTTTTGATGGTGTGTGGAAAACCTATATACGTATTAGGGTGAAGATTGATGTTAGTGAATCGCTTAAGCGGATGATGAAGATCAAGAAGAGAAATCAAGAGGAATCATGGCTCAAATTTAAATATGAAAAGCTTCCCAATTTTTGTTTCTTTTGTGGTATAATTGGACACGCGGAGAAATTTTATGTGAAATTGTATGAATTTCCGAACAAGAATGTTACTCGTTTATTTGGTCCATGGCTCAGAGCCTCATCGCGACGTCAATTTAATACAAGTCAACAGCGGAGCACCCTTTCGTTTCAGGGTGGTCAGCCAGTAGCCGGCGGTAGTACCAATAGCTCAGAAGTTTCAAGGGGCAATACTAGAAATTTTAGTCCTAATCTGCAACAAACTGGTGTGATTACGCCATTGATTTCAAAATCCATGAATGGGGGAACTGATATACAAAAGAAAAAGGGAATGGATATAGAAGCGGGATTTAATTCCAAAACAAATCCCTTATTCAAGGGGATTAGAAGTGATCAAGTGACTGAATGGCATAAAGATGGTATTATTGGGGAGGCAGTTTTGAATAAGGAAAGTGGGCCCTCGGTTTCAAATTTAATCATTGTTAATGTTCAAAGTGAGGACTTAATGGAATTAGGCCATGATGATGGGCCTAATTTATTAGTAGTGTCTAAAACAAAGAGAAGAAGACAAGGAAGTGGGCCAATAGTGCAAATGGGCTTAGAGGTGGATAAAAATACTCAGGTTGACAATTTAATTGGGCAGAGTCGAATCAACTTTGTCGAGGCGAGTTCTGATGTCGGGACTCGCCGTATATTATGACGACATTAAGTTGGAACTGTCGAGGATTGGGTAATTCCAAGACAATTCGTGAATTATTAGGCCTTGTGTCCAAATATAGGCCTGACTTTATTTTTTTAATGGAGGTTAAAGTGGCGTTAGAAAAGGTGGAGCGTGTTAGGGAGCAAATGAACTTTCAAGGACTGTTTTTGTGCCCGGAATAAATAATGGAGGGGGTCTGGCTCTTTTCTGGCGAGATAAAGATACAGTGAATTTAATTGGGTATTCAGCAAATTTTATTGATGTTAAGGTTTTGTTACCAAATGTGAATTCTCTTTATCCTTATGCTGAAGTTATAAATATTCCGGTTGTAAATTCTGATCACGCTGCTTTGATGTTGAGGTTAAAGGCTGACTTTATAATTCGCAAACGAGTCTTCCGTTTTGAGAATGGTTGGAGGCTGGAGTGTAATATCCCAGATATTTTCAAGATTTTATATAATATCTTAATTGATTTTATTAAAGGTTAATGTTTAAAACCTGGAATGTGAGAAGTAAGATGTGTTGAAAATGGATAAATATTTTTTTTAACATAATATATTTGTTAGAAATTAAATGTGAAAATATTTTATGATGCATATAGAGAATTTATTAAAGAAATAAATTCATTTGAGAAGTGAAGACGGTTATAAGGATATATATATACATAGTTATATATTCCTAGAGTTGTGTTTGTTAGCCAAACAAGAAGATGAGTAAATTAATACTCAATAAAACTAATAAATTAATTAGTTTAAATATGAAGTAAGAATGAAAGTCATGAAATATAATTAATTATGTTAATTATGTTAGTTATGAGTTAACGTTATATAAAAACTAGAAAGTTTGTCTAGAATGACAATATTAATAAATTAATTGATTAAGTAATTAACTTAATTATTAAGTTGTGGCATAGAGTTCAAGTAATTTAATTACTACTAGTGGACTAGCCCAAAAGGATTATAGATGTTAGCCTAATATGAAAATATTGGTATGAAGTGGGTAATTAAATAATAAGCTCAAATGTTATGTTATGATATAATCCAAGACGTAATTAATATAAGTCCAATTAAATAATATTGGAAAGTATGGTATATAATGATGTGGAAGTCCAATTAAATTAATTACCAAGCCCAAGTTATATATGATAAGTGAGTTGTGTCGGGTAGCCCAAGTAATTAAATAAGAGAACCCAATATAAAGTAATCCTTGTAGCCTAAACACATTAAAGTCAAATGATGGTCAATGTGTTGGGAGAATATTTTTCAAGTATTGATTGAGTGTAGAGAATTAACTAATGTAGGGTTAATTGAATAACCCTAGTTGGTAGACATGAGAGAGCATTAACCAAACGTTGGTTAATTGCTAGAGGAAGGAAGGTAGTGTTGAGAATTAACTATGGGTGAGTTAATTATGTAACCCAAGGTGGTAGAATAAATTAAATCAAATTGGACTATAATATAAGTCCAAATGAGATATTAAACTAGGTCAAATTAATTAACCTAGTAGTCCATGTAATTAAATTTAAACATTTATCTATGTAGTAATTAATCAAGCCCAATGCTTGATTTACTTAAATATAACAAAGGGTATTTAATGTTAGCCCAATGCAACAATTAAATTGAGCCCAACCAAATTAAATGGATGAGCCCAATATATTTAAATTCCTAAGTCCAAAGTGGAGCCCAATAAGAAGTCAAAATGTTGGTCAAACATTATATATATATATATATATATATATATATATATATATATGTGTGTGTGTGTGTGTGTGTGTATGTGTGTGTATATATCAATTTGTGTATATATGTATAATAAGTGTATTAAAAATAAAGCAAAAATGGGGGATTAAATCCCATTTTGCTGAGATTTAGGGGCCCCACTTGGTGGCTTGTGCATCTTTGTTGCTTTTAAAACACTCCATTGGTTGCTTGTGTTGAGTTTTGATGGATGTCAATCACCTTGTCAATCAAAGTGGTCATTCAATCAAATAGTAATCTAGCTTAGCCTCTAATTTAACCAATGTTGGTTGATTAGTAGGAGTTGATGATAATTAAGGGAGGGCTATATATAGCATGCTCCACCCATTTGTTATGTTTTGCTAGTCATTTTGTAAGAGTTCTAGAGAGAAAAGAGAGAGAGCTCTTTGAGAGATAGGTAGCAAACCTTTGTGAGATTGAAGATCCACCAAGGAAATTTGCTAGAGAATGGACAAGAGGAGGTCACAAGACAAGATCATGCAAAGAGGAAGAAGAGCATCCATGATCAAGAGATTCAAAAGTGATCTAACCTTCACCTATTTCATTTTTATAGATTATATAAGTTTTAATCGGTCAAAATATATTTTTAACCGATCAAAAGTTATTTTGATGCTCTAGAAGTCTTAAGCTACGTTATATTGGTAGAATCATGGTTTGATATAGTTAAATCATGTTTTGGTATGAGCGGTATGCATAAAAATGCAAGAAATGTCTATATTAAGCTTTACCGGTAAAAACCTAGGTAGCTATGCGCTATTTAATATTGTAGTTTGAAATGTAAAAGTTGGAAATTGGATTTCTATGGTTAAAAAGTTACCTCTATGAGTTTTTAAGAAAACCCAACTTGAATCTTTCAAAAATGTGGGAAAATAAAGAAGTTATGGATTTTTCCTCCAAGCATGTTGATTTTAAAACCCTAGGTTGCATTGTGAGCGATTTTAAGCATAGATCCGTTTGGAATTTGAATTTGTGTTCTAAAGAGAAATTGTATAGGGGGAAATTCTGATGAGAATGGACTCAAGAATCACCCCAAAATGTTTTAAAATGAAGAAGTTATGGCTGTCGGAGCGAAGGAGGGTCGGACAGCCCAAACAGTGAAAAATTTCTGCATGACCGGGGCGGCCTCGCTACTTTACGGGACGGCCACGCCACCTTACGGGGCGACCTCGCTACTCCATCAGAGTTTTTTTTGTCGTCCGGGTCGGGTCGGTTCGGTCCGGGTCGAATTTTTAAGAAAATTTAAGTTTATATAAGTGTAAAATGAGTATGTTTGTATAATAAACTAATATATGTAGTTTATGAATGAGTGATTAAAATATTATTAAATGGATAATAATATTAATAAGTGATTAAAATATTATTAAATGATTAATAATATTAATGTGTGATTAAAATATTATTAAATGGATAATAATATTAATAAGTGATTAAAATATTATTAAATAGTTAATAATATTAATATGTGATTAAAATATTATTAAATGGATAATAATATTAATAAGTGATTAAAATATTATTAAATGGTTAATAATATTAATGTGTGATTAAAATATTATTAAATAGTTAACAATATTAATGAGTGATTAAAATATTATTAAATGGTTAATAATATTAATAGGTGATTAAAATATTATTAAATGGTTAATAATATTAATAAGAGATTTAAAATATTATTAAATGATTAATAATATTTGAATATAGTTGTATGTTATCAAAGGTAGATAATATTTTGAGGTATTTGGTACATCATTAAATGTCCGAATCATTAAGTTATGAAAAAGAAGAATGTTTAATTAAACAGATGTAAATAGTCCATTGTGACTAAATTTTAGACAACTTATTAAAAGTTAGTCGTACGATGAACGTATAGTGAATGCGTAAGTTGGTTAAGTGTACCCGACATGTCCAACTAGGATTGGGCTAGGGTTTTGTCCGGAACTTAAGGGTTCATTTTTCGGACATCTTAAGAGTTAATAATTTAAAGTTAGAGTCTTATATAAAAGCTAAGTAATAGTCATTGCATCTAATGATTATGTTAATTTCCTATATAAATTGTAGGTTGAACGAAATACGCAAATAAGCATAACTGGTAAAAGCGAACCAGACAAGTTTTTCAGATATTGTTGCTATGTGTATAACTGTTATGTGTGCACTTGAAGCATATGAAAATTTGAATTAAATATGTTTTTGTGAAACCATATGAGGTGTATTAATTCTATATGATAGAAAGCCTGAATTAATTGAATAAGTTGAACTGTATGCCATGTATTCATTCCAATGCATGATCAGTATGTTGCATGAATAAATGCAAAGCATGAGAAGCATGATGCATTCATATAATATAATGCATGAAGCATAAGAAGCATGTATAAACATGAACTATGTGTTATGTGCTATCTGTTAGACTTGTTGAGCCGTCGTGCTCACTCTTGCCTAAACCAACATTTTCAGATAGTGCAAATCATTTGAAGTTCTCGATAGATCAAAGAACAGGAAAACATATTACTTTCATTGAAAATCTAAATATTTGTTGTAGATATTAGTCCGAATTGGACAGGTAAATGATTATGTCGTATAAGACTTTAGTTGGTATGCTATATGAGTGTTAAATACACAAGTTGATTGTAATAGAATGTCGTATCATGTATGATATTAAGACATACTAGGAATGTATAAAGATTTCGATTCTGGAAGAGAAAGAGATGTTGTGAAATTGTAAATAAATGGTTATTTACCAATTGTAATATTGTTGTAATTCATGAACAATAAGGAAAATGTTGTACTCGTGTTGAACCGGATCCGAGGTTCAAGGAACCCGGATTTGGGGTCATCACAAGTTAGTATCAGAGCTGATAGGTTATAAACCTTAGGTAAGAGTACCTTAGGCTATAACCGTAGTAGAAGATAAGTAAACTGATAAATGAATAAACTCCGGAAGAGTTTAAGTTATAAAAGATGAATTTGGAAAATTCATATAGAGAAGATTATCCAAAGATGGATTTGAGAAGATATAAGAGAGATGAAAAAGGTCATGTTGTACCTAATTTGAAGAAATGATAGAAAATATCTTATGATAAGATTTTGAGAAGCATAAAGAAAATGCTAACATGGTCATAAAATGATCTAGAGAAGTGAACTTGTAATGAGCCAGATGTGCTAAAATATGAATGGAGAGAATTCGTATTCAGTTAAAAAAAAATTAGAAGTTTGTGGGTTTTTAATGGAGGACTCATATTAGTAGCTGAGTTGTACGATTCCTTGTATGGACGAGAAATTTGTACTTGGTTTTAGAACCGCTTAGCTTACTATATTAATATAGTGGTTGAGTTGAACGAACTCTTGTATGGGCGGGGGCTATGATATGTCAGCGAACCAATTTGGGAGATGCTGCTGCGAAACTTGCACGATCAGTGTGTATCGTAGAATAAACGTATGCACTGATGGCAAGTGTTCCTTACAGTGTTGAAGAGTTGGGAAACTGATGTATTTGTTCTTGGTTTAACGACCGCTTAACTTTCTATATTGATTAGTGGCCGAGTTGACCAATTTCTTGTATGGGCAGGAGATTGTGTTTGGTTTGACGACCACTTAGCTTTCAATAGTGATAATCAATTGAAACCTGATGTCGCGCTATTCGTTATATGAGAAGGTGATTCTTTTCTCATGTGTATAACAGATAGGTAGAGGATGTTAAGATAAGTTCGTGTTCTGAGAACCGACACGTATGATAAGTTTGTGACTCATAATCGTATGGTGGAACCCCTCAGCGAATGGGTGACTTTGGCCTGACTAGGACAAGCTCCTCAAACCATATGATTGTGGTAAGTTCATGAGCCCAAATACGTGGTAAGTTGATGAACAGTGAGTATGGATAGAGTTAAGTAGTCAGGTTAAGGTTATACTAGATATAGTTATTAAGCTGGAAAAGAATGTGGAGGAAAAATTTGAGGTGTTTTGAGGTTTTAGGATATTCCAAATCTTCTAGCTATGCTAGACTTTGAAATTCTTAAAATCGTGCTAAATTCGCACTGTTGTGCTTTTGAAAAGACAAATGAATTTTCTTGTTTTATTATTAAGTCGCAGTAACACGAGATGTGGAGAAGTCCATCGTTACTTGTGATGATATGATAAACGATGGAGTCATCAATGCAGAGTAACCTAGTGTTGGATGTATTTTTAAGTCCACTACGGTATGATGTAATATGACAAATTCATAAAATAATTTTCAGTATTTTGAAACGTTTAAAAAGAGTCTATGCTAATTGTTTCGGCTAGACAAATTGATTTGAAAATATCAAAATGTATTTATAAAATCATCACACACCATTAAAGCCATGGTGCAGAGATGAAAAAGACGGAATCCTCAACGCACTGTTGCAAAGGTGCGGTATCATGAAGTCCTATAAATAAATTTTAGTTACTTTAACTAATCTGAAATGATTTTTGAGTCATAATATACGAACAGTTCAATGATGTAAGTCTATGTCATTTATTTTGACTGGACACTTTTTGGTCAGAAATGACTCGAGTTTTATTTTTCAATCCAACTTATGCTGAAGTGGAATTTTGTAGTAAGTCTGAGGTGAACAACCCCATAATGGGGGATATGTCAGAGCCATGAATAAAGAACCCGCGAGGGGGCGCCCAACAGTGGTGGCATGCTGATATGGGTTGGTAAATCCAAAGAGTTCGACCCTGAGAAAAGTCGTTGTGCACAGCGCTAGAGTACGATAGGCTGATCACCTAGCGTACGAAACCATTGTGGTATGTTTTGAGTCTTTGTGATTGATAAACATTCTCGCAGTATGTTCACAGTCTTTATGACTCCTCAGAATAGTATGAAAGTTTTAATGAATATTTTGATTTTCAATTTATTCTTTTATAAGATATTGATTTTCAATTTATTCTTTTGCAAGATATTCCATTGTTCTAGAATTGTGAAAAGTATGAACTTCCTAGAAAATGGTGATCATAGAATTTGATGATTAAAGAGTTATACTCAGAGATTAAAAATTTGTAAAAATGAGCATGAGATAATTTCGAGGACGAAATTCTTATAAGAAGGGGTGAATGTAATATCCCAGATATTTTCAAGATTTTAAATAATATCTTAATTGATTTTATTAAAGGTTAATGTTTAAAACCTGGAATGTGAGAAGTAAGATGTGTTGAAAATGGATAAACATTTTTTTTAACATAATGTATTTGTTAGAAATTAAATGTGGAAATATTTTATGATGCATATAGAGAATTTATTAAAGAAATAAATTCATTTGAGAAGTGAAGACGGTTATAAGTATATATATACATAGTTATATATTTCTAGAGTTGTGTTTGTTAGCCAAACAAGAAGATGAGTAAATTAATACTCATTAAAACTAATAAATTAATTAGTTTAAATATGAAGTAAGAATGAAAGTCATGAAATATAATTAATTATGTTAATTATATTAGTTATGAGTTAAAGTTATATAAAAACTAGAAAGTTTGTCTAGAATGACAATATTAAGAAGTTAATTGATTAAGTAATTAACTTAATTATTAAGTTGTGCATAGAGTTCAAGTAATTTAATTACTACTAGTGGACTAGCCCAAAAGGATTATAGACGTTAGCCCTATATGAAAATATTGGTATGAAGTGGGTAATTAAATAATAAGCCCAAATGTTATGTTATGATATAATCCAAGACGTAATTAATATAAGTCCAATTAAATAATATTGGAAAGTATGGTATATAATGGTGTGGAAGTCCAATTAAATTAATTACCAAGCCCAAGTTATATATGATATGTGAGTTGTGTTGGGTAGCCCAAGTAATTAAATAAGAGAGCCCAATACAAAGTAATCCTTGTAGCCTAAACACATTAAAGTCAAATGATGGTCAATGTATTGGGAGAATATTTTTCAAGTATTGATTGAGTGTAGAGAATTAACTAATGTAGGGTTAATTGAATAACCCTAGTTGGTAGACATGAGAGAGCATTAACCAAACGTTGGTTAATTGCTAGAGGAAGGAAGGTAGTGTTGAGAATTAACTATGGGTGAGTTAATTATGTAACCCAATGTGGTAGAATAAATTAAATCAAATTGGACTATAATATAAGTCCAAATGAGATATTAAACTAGGTTAAATTAATTAACCTAATAGTCCATGTAATTAAATTTAAACATTTATCTATGTAGTAATTAATCAAGCCCAATGCTTGATTTACTTAAATATAACAAAGGGTATTTAATGTTAGCCCAATGCAACAATTAAATTGAGCCCAACCAAATTAAATGGATGAGCCCAATATATTTAAATTCCTAAGTCCAAAGTGGAGCCCAATAAGAAGTCAAAATGTTGGTCAAACATTATATATATATATATATATATATATATATATATATATATATATATATATATATATATATCAATTAGTGTATATATGTATAATAAGTGTATTAAAAATAAAGCAAAAATGGGGGATTAAATCCCATTTTGCTGAGATTTAGGGGCCCCACTTGGTGGCTTGTGCATCTTTGTTGCTTTTAAAACACTCCATTGGTTGCTTGTGTTGAGTTTTGATGGATGTCAATCACCTTGTCAATCAAAGTGGTCATTCAATCAAATAGTAATCTAGCTTAGCCTCTAATTTAACCAATGTTGGTTGATTAGTAGGAGTTGATGATAATTAAGGGAGGGCTATATATAGCATGCTCCACCCATTTGTTATGTTTTGCTATTCATTTTGTAAGAGTTCTAAAGAGAAAAGAGAGAGAGCTCTTTGAGAGATAGGTAGCAAACCTTTGTGAGATTGAAGATCCACCAAGGAAATTTGTTAGAGAATGGACAAGAGGAGGTCACAAGACAAGATCATGCAAAGAGGAAGAAGAGCATCCATGATCAAGAGGTTCAAAAGTGATCTAACCTTCACCTATTTCATTTTTATAGATTATATAAGTTTTAATCGGTCAAAATATATTTTTAACCGATCAAAAGTTATTTTGATGCTCTAGAAGTCTTAAGCTACGTTATATTGGTAGAATCATGGTTTGATATAGTTAAATCATGTTTTGGTATGAGCGGTATGCATAAAAATGCAAGAAATGTCTATATTAAGCTTTACCGGTAAAAACCTAGGTAGCTATGCGCTATTTAATGTTGTAGTTTGAAATGTAAAAGTTGGAAATTGGATTTCTATGGTTAAAAAGTTACCTCTATGAGTTTTTAAGAAAACCCAACTTGAATCTTTCAAAAATGTGGAGAAATAAAGAAGTTATGGATTTTTCCTCCAAGCATGTTGATTTTAAAACCCTAGGTTGCATTGTGAGCGATTTTAAGTATAGATCCGTTTGGAATTTGAATTTGTGTTCTAAAGAGAAATTGTAGAGGGAGAAATTCGGATGAGAATGGACTCAAGAATTACCCCAAAATGTTTTAAAATGAAGAAGTTATGGCTGTCGGAGCGAAGGAGGGTCGGACAGCCCAAACAGTGAAAAATTTCTGCATGACCGGGGCGGCCTCGCTACTTTACGGGGCGGCCGCCCCACTCCACCAGATGGTTTTTGTGTTGTTTAGTTGTCCGGGACGACCTCGCTACTCCATCAGAGTTTTTTTTGTCGTCCGGGTCGGGTCGGTTCGGTCCGGGTAAGATTTTTATGAAAATTTAAGTTCATATAAGTGTAAAATGAGTATGTTTGTATAATAAACTAATATATGTAGTTTATGAATGAGTGATTAAAATATTATTAAATGGATAATAATATTAATAAGTGATTAAAATATTATTAAATGGTTAATAATATTAATGTGTGATTAAAATATTATTAAATGGATAATAATATTAATAAGTGATTAAAATATTATTAAATAGTTAATAATATTAATATGTGATTAAAATATTATTAAATGGATAATAATATTAATAAGTGATTAAAATATTATTAAATGGTTAATAATATTAATGTGTGATTAAAATATTATTAAATAGTTAACAATATTAATGAGTGATTAAAATATTATTTTGTTAATAATATTAATGAGTGATTAAAATATTATTAAATGGTTAATAATATTAATAAGTGATTAAAATATTATTAAATGGTTAATAATATTAATAAGAGATTTAAAATATTATTAAATGGTTAATAATATTTGAATATAGTTGTATGTTATCAAAGGTAGATGATATTTTGAGGTATTTGGTACATTATTAAATGTCCGAATCATTAAGTTATGAAAAAGAAGAATGTTTAATTAAACAGATGTAAATAGTCCATTGTGACTAAATTTTAGACTACTTATTAAAAGTTAGTCGTACGATGAACGTATAGTGAATGCGTAAGTTGGTTAAGTGTACCCGACATGTCCAACTAGGGTTGGGCTAGGGTTTTGTCCGGAACTTAAGGGTTCGTTTTTCGGACATCTTAAGAGTTAATAATTTAAAGTTAGAGTCTTATATAAAGGCTAAGTAATAGTCATTGCATATAATGATTATGTCAATTTCCTATATAAATTGTAGGTTGAACGAAAGACACAAATAAGCATAACTGGTAAAAGCGAACCAGGCAAGTTTTTCAGATATTGTTGTTATGTGTATAACTGTTATGTGTGCAGTTGAAGCATATGAGAATTTGAATTAAATATGTTTTTGTGAAACCATATGAGGTGTATTAATTCTATATGATAGAAAGCCTGAATTAATTGAATAAGTTGAACTGTATGCCATGTATTCATTCCAATGCATGATCAGTATGTTGCATGAATAAATGCAAAGCATGAGAAGCATGATGCATTCATATAATATAATGCATGAAGCATAAGAAGCATGTATAAACATGAACTATGTGTTATGTGCTATCTGTTAGACTTGCTGAGTCGTCGTGCTCACTCTTGCCTAAACCAACATTTTCAGATAGTGCAAATCATTTGAAGTTCTCGATAGATCAAGGAACAGGAAAGCATATTACTTTCATTGAAGATCTAAATATTTGTTGTAGATATTAGTCCGAATTGGACAGGTAAATGATTATGTCGTATAAGACTTTAGTTGGTATGTTATATGAGTGTTAAATACACAAGTTGATTGTAATAGAATGTCGTATCATGTATGATATTAAGACATACTAGGAATGTATAAAGATTTCGATTCTGGAATAGAAAGAGATGTTGTGAAATTGTAAATAAATGGTTATTTACCAATTATAATATTGTTGTAATTCATGAACAATAAGGAAAATGTTGTACTCGTGTTGACCCGGATTTGGGGTCGTCACATGAAGCAAGGGTGTCGAGAAATTATGGTAGAAAGTTGGGGGAAACACGAAATAATGGGTATTTAGGCTCGTTTTGGTCGCTGTGGAGATTTGTTGCAACGGTGGGGTGAGTCCATTCAACGGAGATTTTGGTCAAAAATTAATCATAACAAGAACAAAATTCGTTTGCTTTCAGTAGCAAAAGACATTGCGTCACATTAAGAAGTATTGGCAGAAAAGGAAAATCTGCACCGGTTGGTTCGTCAGCAAGTTACATATTAGAAACAATGATATAAGGTATTCTGGTTACGAAAGGGGGATGTAAATTCACGGATAATTCATTCTTATGCTTCATCAAGAAAAAAGAGGACTTCTTTCGTTATCTACTAGATTCAAGGGGTAATAAGTGTGTGTGGGATAGGGGATTACAAGAGCTTATAAAGGAATATTTTTTTTGATTTATTCCATACTAGAGGCAGTGACACCGTGGCGATGTTAAATACGGTTAGAGGAAAGATTTCAGATTGTCAAAATTCTTTTCTATTTGGCGTATTCACGGCACAGAAGGTGGAAAATGCAATAAATCAATGCACCCAGATAAAAGCCCAGGACCTGATGGTTTTAATCCAGGTTTTTATCAAGCGTATTGGGCTGATGTGGGGGAAGAGGTTACAAATGCATGTTTGGATTTCCTTAACGAGGGGTGGCTGCCCGTAAGCCTTAATGATACAATAATTGTCCTTATTCCTAAAGTTAAAAACCCGGATAAAATTACTGATCTGAGGCTAATTTCTTTATGTAATGTTATTGTGAGGATTATGACAAAAATGCTTGCGAATAAACTGAAATTGGTGCTTATTTCAGAATCGCAAAGTGTTTTTATTCCAAGGCGTCTTATTACGGATAATGTCATGATTGCGTTTGAGGTTGGGCACTACATTAAAAGGAAAGTGAAAGGAAAAGAGGGTGTGACGCCTCTTAAGATAGACATGTCTAAGGCGTATGATAGAGTTGAATGGGGCTTCTTGGAGATGATGATGACTAAGCTTGGCTTTTATAGTAAATGGATTCGTCTGGTTATGATGTTTGTATCCTCAGTTCGATATATGGTGCGATAAGAGGGTCATGAGGTAGGGCCAATTATTCCTTCCACAGGCTTAAGACAAAGGGATCCTATGTCGCCATATCTATTTCTTATTTGTGTTTAGGGTTTGTCTTCAATTATTAATGACAGAGTACGCAAAGGCCTAATCCATGGATGTCGTGTTGCTAGGATGACACCTAAGGTATCTCATCTTTTCTTTGCGGATGATAGTTTTTGTTTTTTAAAGCTTCCGTTGCTGAATGTGCCTCAGTAAAATATTGTTTAATGGTGTATGAAGCAGCTTCAGGACAAAAAATAAAATTTTCAAAATCTTCTATTTTATTTAGCTCTAATACAGCTAGTAGTGTTCAAGAGGATATTTGTAATCTTTTGGGGGTACATGTGACAAATAATCATGGCAAGTATTTGGGTGCACCATCGCTTATAGGGAGAAATAAAAATGAGGTATTTGCTTATGTTAAGGAGAAAGCTTGGCGGCATATGTTTGGGTGGAGAAATAAAAATCTCTCACGAGCAGGGAAGGAAGTGCTTATTAAGTCTGTTATTCAAGCTATTCCTAGCTATATTATGAGTGTGTTTCGTCTACCTGTGGATCTTTATGACGAATTAAAGCATATAATGAATAGTTATTGGTGGGGGAAAAAGAAAGATGGTTATAATAATATGCCATGGAGATGCTCGGATAAACTGTGTCAACAGAAGATTCATGGGGGTTTGGGATTTAGGAAAATTCATAATTTTAATAAAGCCATGTTGGCAAAGCAAGCGTGGCGTTTATTTTCTTGTCCTACTTCTCTTTGTGGAAAATTTTTTAAGGCTCGATACTATCAAAAATCAGATTTTTTTAAAGCTAAGTTGGGTAATAATCCCAGCTATATTTGGTGAAGTATTTTTTCGAGTCAAGATGTAGTGAAGGATGGTTGTAAGAAAAGGGTGGGTGATAGGTTAAGTAAGAAAATATGGGGAGAACCATGGTTAGCCAACTCTCATCATCCGTATGTTGAAACTCCGATTACTGAGGATTTAGTTGATGTGACGGTTGATGCTTTAGTAAAATCGAGGTTTGAAGAATGGGATGAAGACATTATACGGGGGATGTTTGAGGCTAGAGATCAAGAGGCAATTTTGGCCATTCCTTTGTCAAAATATTCGAATGAGAATTCGTGGTTTTGGGCATAGGATTCTAAAGGCATGTATTCGGTAAAATCGGGATACAGTTCTCTCTGTGTGTCAAATATGCAGGTTATGGCACCTTCGATTATAGATTGGAGGTTCATATGGACGCTTAAAATACCTCCAAACGTTCGCAACTTTATATGGAGAGCTATGGACGAATGTTTGCCTGTTAAGGTTAATTTAATGGCACGCCGAATAATTTCAGAATCAACTTGCTCACTGTGTAACTAGGCAGAAAAGACGATCGATCATGCGCTTATAGGCTGCCCTGTTGCTCAATTAGTTTGGGCTAAAGCCCAGATTAATGCATTGCCTAGTGATGTGATAAAAAATAGTAACTGCAAGTGCACAACGTCAAATTGAAGAACATACAAGTACAAGTCGAACCACAGAGACTAAATTAATTTCAATGTTTTTTTAATTTATATTCCAAACAAATTAGAAATAAAAAGTGGTGGAGATAATTGATTAACTAAATAATGCAAATTAAAAATTAATAACAAAAACTAGTAATGAGAAGAACTACCTAGGAATCTGAATCCATTAAATACTAACATAATAATTAAATTATTCCTTTCCTTAATTAATTTTCAATTATTTGGTCTTCCCTTAAAAATAGTGATTCATATAATTAATATGGGCAAGCATAGATTATGAAAATTTAAGGATTAACTATAACTCATCAAAACTTCATTGAGTAAGCATGAATTATGAAAAACTCATATCTTAACAATAACCTATCAAAACCTCGCAATTAATTTAGAACCAAAACGAATTATGCGCGAAGGTAAATTGAAGAAATAAACAATTAGACATTAATATCGGAACGGAAAGAATATATTAATATGTAATACTTAATTTCATCTTCATCCTAGATATTAGAAATTTAGCTAGCCATGGAATTAATAACTAATACTAATAATAATAATAATTGCATGAAATAAAATAAAACTAATAGAATAAATTAAAAAGAAACTTTAATATTAAACTAATAACTTATATAAATAAAGTAAAAAGAATTCCCTGACTAAGAATCCGTGCAACCTAATTTGAATGAGAATGCTCCTGACTTATTCTTTGCTTTACTGAACTAGATGAAGAAAAAGAACAATAAAATACTGCACCTACTCCAAGCTTCTACCGATCCCAAAAGAGAGAGAAAATAAATAAATTATGACACAACCTTTTCTCTAAAATAAGACTCTTATTTATAAAGAAAATAAATTGAACCCTAATCTAATTTGGTATAGCTTGGACTCTTCTTTCCTTCTTGATTTCAACTTCTACATGGTAATATCGGAGTCTAAATAGAAATCAACTTGAAAGCTTTTAGAATCCTTGTCCAACTCAACTTCAATTATTTATTTATTTCCTGCAAAACAAAATAAAATATATTAATTAAATAAAATAAACATATAAAATAATAAAAATGAGAATATTAAAATGCATAATTATATGTCTATCAAATACCCCCATACTTAGCTTTTACTCGTCCTCGGGTAAAATAAAAAGAAAAATAAAAGCAAAATCAAAATAAAATCTAAACTACTCCATTTTCATAGGAAAACACGATTGCACTTAGCATGTGCAACAAACCTTTAAACCCCAAGGTTAACCCAAGTGGACGAGTTGTGTCTCGTGAGGGTTTGCAGTGAATATACCCACAAAATTCAAAATAAAATAAAAATCTTTTTGAGTTTAACCAATTATGAAATCAAAAAAAAACTTCTAAGTATTCATGGGCATTACATATAAATAAGATCAAATTCAAAATCACACTTTCACCTTATCAAAAATACTCCATCTTCATTCTTAATACCACCATTCCCAAAATTAATTCCCTGTGATGCATGCATGTGTATGTGACGTAACTCTTAGTAGAAACTTTTACTGTTAAAATCAAACAAACTCAATTTTTTCTTTTTTTATTTTTTTATTCTTGACTTGTGCAATTTCTATTTTTTCTTAGGCTTTTCAGAGTTACCCATGTAACGAGCGTTTGACCAATGACTCCCAAATCAGTTGGCTTTAGGGCACTCTAGGTGTAAAGATACCCCTAAGGGCTTACTAACTCGAGTAACAAATGCCACAAAAATCAGACCAGTCAAACAGCTTACATCCATCATACTTTTTAGTGTGATTTTTCTTTTATTCAATGGATATCGAAGCAGTATTTATTATTTTTCAACTCTTTTTTCCTTTTCTTACAACGAGTGCGTTTTACGCTTCATCTCGTTGATTTTCTTTCCTATTTTTATTTACCACGAGTGCTTTTTACGCTCCATCTCGCTGGATTATTATTTTTTCCTTCTAATTTTTTCCTTGAAATTACTTGACTCAAGTTTATATCCCACAACTAAGAATTAGTGCGAACATGAAGTGTAAAAATACGTATGAATTTTAATTTTATTCAAAATGACATTTCAAACTAGGACTTTGTATCTTATTAAAGGTTCAAGCATTCTAAATCTTTTAATCCTACTTAAAGTTTTTTACTCCATAGACACTTATTAGAATTAATCTAACTCATAAAAAGTCAAACAAATATTTTTATTTTTTCATTTTTTTAATGTAAAAAGAATTATTTTCCTAAAAAATATAATAAAATACATAAATAAAAATGCTAAATTCCCCCCCCCCCCTCCCCCCTCCCCCCTCCCCCCAATACCTAAATCAGACATTGTCTTCAATGTATGCAAATAAATAATAGAGAACAAAGAAATACAAGAATTGTACCTCGTATGGTGGGTAGGAACGGGATGAAAATACATTACAAAAGAAATATATATATATATATACAAAACTTATAATTACAAGTGCAGTGTCTGTCATTCGGATTAGTGTGGGTCAACTAGGTCCAACACCTCCTCTGGTTCGTTCGGCGTTTCGAAAAAAGGTTTGAGTCGTTGACAATTAACTTTGAAAATTTCACCACTTTTTGGGTTTTCAATATCAACTGCCCCATGAGGGTAAACTACCTTTACTACAAAAGGTCCATCCCATCGAGAACGCAATTTGCTAGGAAATAGATGCAGCCTAGAGTTATACAAGAGAACTTTTTGACCAGGTGAAAATGATTTTCTCAAAATTGATTTATCATGAAACACTTTTGTTCTTTCCTTGTAAATTTTAGCATTTTCGTAAGCATCATTCCTAATCTCGTCCAACTCATTCAATTACAATTGTCTATGACTCCCACAAGTGGACATATCAAAATTTAACTGTTTTATAGCCCATAAAGCACGATGTTCAAGTTCCACAGGTAAGTGACAAGTTTTTCCAAACACAAGTCTATATGGTGACATTCCTAAGTTAGTCTTAAAGGCAGTACGGTAAGCCCACAATGCATCTAACAATTTAAGAGACCAGTCTTTTTTATTAGAACTCACCGTTTTTTCCAAGATTTGTTTGATTCGCCTATTCGAGACTTCTACTTGACCACTTGTCTGAGGGTGATATGGCGTGGCAAGCTTGTGGGTGATGGAATACTTTTTCAACAAGGATTCAAAAGGCCGATTGCGAAAATATTTTCCTTGATCATTGATTATAGCCCCAAGGGTACCAAAGTGAGAAAAAATATTATCTTTCAGAAGTTTGACAACAACCTTATTGTCATTGGTCTTGGTTGGTATAGCTTCTACTCACTTAGACACGTAATCAACCGCAAGTAAAATGTACAGATTGCCTAAAGAATTTGGAAATGGACCCATGAAATCTATCCCCCACACATCAAACAACTCAATGACTAGAATGAATTGCATTGGCATCATATTCCTCCTAATGATCCTTCCTAAATGTTGACACCTATTGCAATGAGCACAAAATTTTGTGGCATCCTTGAATAGACTAGGCCAATAAAAATCACACTGGAGAACTTTGGCAGACATCTTTTTACCTCAAAAATGTCCTCCACAAGCTTGGTCATGACAAAATGATAGGACACTCATAAACTCATGGTCGGGTACGCATCTCCTAATGATTTGATCAGGGAAATATTTAAACAAATAGGGGTCATCCCAATAAAAATATTTGACTTGTGAAATAAATTTTGATCGGTCTTGTTTGGACCAATGGGAAGGAATTAATGTCACTAGTAAGTAGGTAGTTCACAATATCAGCAAACCAAGTTTTTTTGGGTCAAAAACATGTAGCCAGTGGTCTGGACGGGCCGAGCTAGGCCAATTGATTATTTTATTATTATTATTATTTATTTATTTAATATAATTTTTTAATTTTTTCTTATACAATTATGATATTTTAATTTTGGGCTATTGAGTGTAGCATGCAATTTATTTTATTCAATAAAAATGTATTTATTAACAAAAAATATTGAAAAACTTATGTTTAATTAAGAAATAATTTTAACTTTATAAACTATTGTGAACATTATTTATTTGATTAAATATGTTAAACTAATAATTGTAATTAAATATCAAATAACTAATTTTAAAAAAATGGTAGAATAATACTACAAATACATTACACATGTATTTATTTATATAGTAACAATTATTTGATTGTATATATAACGTATTTTGCTATGTGTAAGTATATAAAAGTATAATTAATTAATTAATATTTTTTATTAACATTTGATAATCAATAATATTTTAAATTTTGCCTTATTTAAGTTTTTCATATTTAATAGTCATATGTTAGGAGATAATAGTATTGTAAACAAATGAACCGAAGTTTTGTTCTATAAATTGATCTAAACGATTAATAAATTAAGTTATTTTTAACATTTCTTTTATGTATTGATGTATTTACTTTTTTTATAAAAAAAAAAAAAAAATTAGGCCGTGGACCGGCCAAAATAACCCACTTTTTTTGGGCTAATAAAGTTAAGCTCGTAGCTCACTTTTTTTCGAGCAGGCCTGAACGGCACGTCGACTTGAACCATTTTCGTCAGGTCTATAAAACAGCTAGTGCTTTATTGAGTCCATTCACGATGAATTAATGTGAATTATATTATGTATGTGGATATATGTAATAAGGTAAAATTAAAATAATTTAATTTAATTTAATTATTTAATTTTTTTTATATAAATCACAATTTAATTTTATCATAAATTTATTAAAATAAAAATTATTCTTCTTATTGAGTCATTTTTCTTTTGCGCCTTTTACCGATTCTTTGTTTGACCTCGATGGTAGCAAATCACTGGGAGCTACAAGTTTGGGACATATATAGGACTTGGATTCACGAAGTTAGTTTCGGAGAGTATTATAATTTTTTTTTATAAATAATTTAAACGATTAAAATATATTAAAATTATATTTTATTATAAAAGATAAAAAGATTATGATAAAAAAAAATTAAAACGATGACCCTTTCAAACAAATAATAGATAATCAAGACAAAAGCTAATCGTGATAATATTTAGTGGACACCACAATATTCTTGAAACACAATTATATTCTATAAACGATAGAATATGTAGATACGAGTAGTTATTTAGTATGAGCAATAAAATAACAAGCTACCGTGATAAGCCCACGTAAATTTAAAAAGATCAATCGTCGTCAATTCAAATATGTGCTTTGAAGAAAATAGGATGAAAAAGGAATTTTATATGATTTTTATAAGATTCTGTCAGAATTTTCATCACAGAAAATATTACTGATACAAATAACTATTTTTACCATATTTCTGTACAGATTCTCAGAAAATCTAAAGATGGCGAAAGGTTTAGAGTGTTTCGATAACTTTCTAATGACATAAAGAATACAAAAATCGGACTTAAAATGAGAAAGAAAATCAATTTTAAATTTATAATTTTATCGATCATCTCGACAAAGTGCAATAACCGATTTGAAAAGAATTTAAAAAATCTGTTTTGAGATAGTAATCATACATATTTAAAAAGTTTGCTGAAGAAGGAATTTATAACAATTTGAATCTTCCAGATCGAAGTTTAGATGATCACATAATATTAAATAAAAAAATATCTCAAAATATTTTTATAAGGCATAAGCTATAACTTCGTTAACCAATCACACAAGCATGCCACTGAGATACTTAATCAAATACGTATTATATAAACCTGGAGTCGCACACTTTTACCACAGGAGCAAAGGATACACATTATAATATATATGTTCCAGTCAAAACAAACTAATGACTTGGGATCAAAAGGTGCTAACAACTGAAAAAATAATAAAAAATTAAAATTTTAGCCAAAAAAAAAAAAAACTAATGAATTAGGACACATCGTAGTTCGTACATACATGAAGAAGGATGGTCCAGCCTGACTTTGGAGGAGCAACTAGAGAAGGACAAATTTCAATCAACAATTGAATCGTATGAATTAGAGGAGGAAAGTCGTACCTTAATTAAAAAAGCTCTAAATTCCTTCTCTAACAAAATTTATTGTAGAACCATAATTAAATAATAATCATAAACGAAATTAAGATTGAGTCTTATTTTAGAATAGAGATAAGAAAATTTATTCGAAAAAAAAAACATAAAATTCTAACTTAGAATTGAATGTTAATTTTAACCTCTTCACACAACATGATTTCTCTCTACAACCTTATGCTCTACTTGAAAGAATGATATTGACCTATAAATTTCTAAACCCTAATACTCTTTATTAAACTAGATAAAAAAGTAAACAAGGTATTATTTAATAATTTAATTAATTATTTAGGAGGAAAAAAGTGTAGAAAAAAAAAGAAGGGATGTTGCACATTTAAAAAAAATAAAAGATTCTTCCCTCTCATAAATAATTTTACAAGAATATTGCTTTTGAGTTACAAACAGATAATCCTATCAAAATACAACCAAGTGCAAGCAAATTTAAAATATATAATTAATTTTAACGTATTCCACTTTGATTAGTGATAAAGAGACATCGATATTGAGAGATGAAAAATTATAAAATTTATATTTTAAATGACAAATTATTATGTCTTTTTATATAAAATTAATTGCATATCGAATTTTAAAATATATGTCGTTTTATACCTCGTATTCCAAAATTGAATTCCTCCTATCTTGCTCCCTAACGTTATCTTAAATAAGCACGATGATCTTTATTATTATTCAGGCCAAATTTCTCATTGGAATATTGACTTGTGTCCCCGTATAAAAAAAAATACACATTAATCGTATATGTATTTGACTATGTTAACGTGTATAAATACATACGTAATTATAATTAATTTCTTACAAATCAAATAAAATAATTAACTCAACTAATTAATACAAAATAAAATTAACAACATATTAATTAATTCAAATAAAATTATCAACTCAAATAAAATAATTAACTAAACTAATTAAGTGAAATAAAAAAATAAACTCAACTAATTAATAACATATAATAATAAAAATACGAAAAATGAAAATGAAAATGAAAATCAGAATTAATATTAACACTAACCTTGTTCAATCCTAAATAAGAAAAAATAATAATAACTCAAATCCATTTCTTTTGCAGAATAAGATCTGTTAATTCAAAATTCAAAATCAAATCTCTCCTTCAAAAATTAGATCTATCCTCACCTCCATCGATGTTGCCTCCTCCCCAACGTCCCTGCTCACCTCCAGCTCCGTCACCCCCTTCCTCTTACTCACCACCTCCCCTTCTTCCCAATCTCAAGAAAACAAACAAAATCCGTTAACCCATCTTCATCTTCTGTTGTTCCTGAGTTTTGTTTGGTAATATAGGTTTGGGTTGAGATTTGGGTTTGAGATTTGTATTTTAGAGAGAGAAAGTAAAGTGCTTTTGAGATTGTATTTTAGAGAGAGAAAATGCATAAGTTTCAGATTTGGGTTTAAAAATTCTTCCCCAATTGTTGCAATCTTCTTCTCTTATCACTTTCTTCCCCAATTTGTGTTTTACAGAGAGCAAATGAGCGAGTTTTATGATAGAACATAGAATTGAGAGTTTTGAGGCTAAAATTTGGAAATGATAAATGAGTTTGGATTTTTTTTTGTTGATAATTATGAGTCTGGATTTTTGTTTTGAGATATTCGAATTTCATGAATGGTTGTGAGGGAAGATGATGAAGAATTTGGATATTTTAGATTTTGAATTTCTTGGTAGATGTAGAAGATGATGATGAAAAAAATAAAATTTGGATACTCGAAGTTAATAAATTTTTATTTGTATAAGATTGAATATTCAATTATTTTTAACTTTGATTTTATACAATCAAATGTGTAAAGAAAGGTCACACTCTATTAGTGAAATGAGAAGAATTGTATTTCGTGGGTACAAAATATAAAAAGAATCATATTTTAGAATCGAATATATAGCTAACTTTTATATATATATATATATATAGCAAACGGTTGTTAGTGACAAATAAAATTCGCTTATTGTAAAAAAAGTAGTGATAGAGTCACAAAACGTAAAAATTGGCCTATCACAAGAAAAGGCAGCGACAGAGTCAATTTTACGTATAAAATGGCATGTCGTAAGAAGGAGTAATGGCATGGCAAGTTGAAGGAAGGAGTAGCGGCATGATCAATCAACAGCCAAAAATACCGCCTATATTTGTTGTTGAAACAATGTCATGACAATCGTTTATCGCAGATGGAGATCCTACACACACACACACACACACACACACACACACACACAGAGTAACCGTTTGTTATATTACTGTTTCAGCGACCAATGTAGGGCATTTTTTACTGTAGATTGGTCATGCTGCAACAAGATGTTGCGGCACGTAAAATTTGGCCCGTGTTGATACTCCTTATTGTGGCACATAATTTTTTTGTTTATTTGACCCAGACTGTACTCCTTGTTGCGGCGAGTGTAGGTTTGATTGCTAGCAGCAATCAATTGCTATAAATGGTTATTCATATATATGCTTCTAAAAATAAGTAAAGGTACTCATGACTATTCTTGAATAATTATGTATTTTTATTATTCACATGCATCAATTTTAGCAAACAAATTCTAAGATAATTTATGTCTATTAATAAAAAAAATGTGATTCTTAATCACTTTTACGTAACTTAATAAAATATAAATGTATTTTTTTTTCTAAATAAAATCAAATATATTTGGATTGTAGTGTAGCGGTGGTCTTCATGGATCGAAACGGTGTTGCATGTAATGGCTTAGAGGGAATGTAAATTTTTGCAGATTTCATTTGTAAACATTTTAGCATTTTCCTTAACTAGCCATCTTGTTCTTTCTCTCAAATTAGTGACATTTTAGTGACAAATACATCTTGTTTTGAACGACTCGCTTTTGATTTTTGTTTAAATGCATTATTACATACATTTTGGGTTAATGAAGGGTAATTAGTCATTTTACAAAAAATATAAATATGTTTTTGCTGTTTTTACATAATATAAGTAGATTGGCAAACGAGTGAATTAAGTCATCCGCGAAAGTTATAACGAGTTAGACTTGTTTGTGTTGGGTAAAAAGACTGTTTTTTAATGGGTCATACTTTATAGATCCTAACTCATATGTTAATGATGAGTTTATTACTTTCTTTTTGTACATGTATTTTTTAAGTGTTCTTAAAGAATAAAACATTAAAACAGAAATTATTTCAAGTTCTTTTAAATAATAAAACATAAATTAGTTTATGTAACACCCCCTTCCCAAATTGGAAAGGGAGGTTACGCACAGAACACAACAGAACTAACAAACTGCTATCCAAAAACTTTAATATGCAACCGAATAGTCTAAATAGATAGCTGACTGACTCAAATATGATTTGTGTATTACAACAGTACTTAAAAATCAAAATATCAAATCTTACACAAAATATCTAAACTATTTATATAAAGGAAGCTCTCTTCACACTTGTCATTGCTCCTCCTGATTACCTGTCGAAAAAAAAACACAGCATGAACCAAATGTCCAGTACGGATATAGAGTGCAAGAAAATAAAAACTAAAATGAATAACAAAACCAACTAAACTGAACTAATCTAAATAACATAATATACTGAATCAAATGGTTATGGTGATTTCATACCGAGCTCAGAACAAAACAGAATAGAAATATATATCGGACTGCGCAATTAAGGTGTATACAAAATCGGAAGGTGTGTTTGGCACAAACAACACCAAATCGCATAACAGAACAAAACAAAATGCTATGACCAACCCATACGCCTCCTACAACAAAACACTAATTGGCCAACTCCCATCGGAACACACAAAATGAAGATACCGTAGACTAATCACATAGCCACGGAAGTGTCATGCCTCGGTGCCAAGATGACATGTCTGTGGTACCCCCACAGGTGGTTATAACTCAGGTATATCCTACAGTATATTCTAACAAAAATATCATGTCACAATATATGCGATACAATACAAACAAAAAAGGTTCTAATACACATATGCTAAACCGAAACGAATTAATACAAAGTCCTCAAAATATATTAGCATGTTCGTTTCTACAGAATCAAAATAAATACTAAACATGCTCGCTAAGTCCAAAGAGTACAAGTTACGAATTTTTGACTATCTAAAACCAAACAATTCTATCATAAGCATTTGACTATGAATAATATATCGAAATAATATCTGAATTCTAATTAAGAGACAAAACGAACAAATTAAAATTAAATAAATATCGCTGAAGGAGTACGGAATCCGTACTTGGAATAAACAATGTAATATCTGAAATTATATTCCAAAAACGACTCGTTAAATTTCTTCCGTCGGAACTAATTAAATAAAATAAAGGAATAAATAAATAAATAGTTAATTAATTGATTAAGTTTTACACATTTTCTTTCTCTTTGATGAATTCGAAATCTTTTCGTTCTAAACAAAATTCTACCTAAATTTATACATATTTTAATCATATATAACATTTTAATAATTAACAACCTTCATGTTCCAAAATAAATTTAAGTATATTTACAAAAATATTCTTTCTATTTTTAATTATGTTACAAACAATTATTATTATTATTATTATTATTATTATTATTATGTTAACACTCTAAAGTTACAAAAATAATAATTTAATATCTCAAAATGCTAATTACTAACAAAGATATACTAAAAATATATATACTAACAAACTAAATAGTATACCAAAATTAAAGCTACAAAATTAAAACAAATACAAAAAATTAAATAATTACACAAAGAAAGAAAAAGAGATATACCCGAAATTATGAGATTCGCAGTCAGTCCATGTCCTCGACACCAACATTTTTAACTAGAGATGTCTTTACTAAAAAAGTTCTCACACAAAAAGGTTTTCTCAAATTGGGTAAAACCTTAATATTTGAGTGATTAAAAACTAAATGGGTCAGTCCATATATATAGGAAGGGGAAAGGATAATTTTTTAATAAATGTGTGATGTGAGACTCCAAAAACTATCGGGTATTACAGTTTACATGTTCTAAGCAATAAAACTTAACTTGTTTCAAAACAATATAAAATTGTTTGTAAAATAAGATATTATCATCTCTCTCGTCTACTAGAGTTATATTTTACCATTTTCATATTCTATGTATAGAAAATGGATAGTATTGGTAGATGAAATAGTTAGAGTTAATTTATTAGTGGATATTGAAGAGAAAAAATTTAAATAAAAATAATATTAAATATTAACTAACGGACCGGGTTATCCCGCGAGTTGGGTTGTTATGGATTGAGTTAAAAAGATCCACCTTTAAGACAAACTCTAATTTGTACCCCAATATTTGTAGGGTTGTTGAGATTATGTCTTAGTGTTTAAAATATATCTAAGTGCACTTTAGCATTTTTTATCGCTTAAAAAAATATAATTTGCATTCAAAAGTGATGTTGCATTTCGTTCAATAAAAAGAATTTCAAGATGCATTTTCAACAGTTAAAAGTCTTAGAGGATATATTTTGTTTACTGAAGAAGAATTTTGGGATGCATTTAAATACGTTTTAAATATTAGAATGTAGACTTCAACAACCCTTCAAATTTTGGAGTAAAAATTACTCCATCCTTTCCATTATATAAGTCGTTTAATTAGTCGCTTTTTAATGGTGCCTAAACCTTAAATTTAGCGTGTGAGTTGGGTGGGTACACCTGAAGGTTTGGGTGATAAATTGCCGAATCTAAATGTAAGCGGTGACATTTGATAAACTGTCGATGAGTAACATATTTTTTAATCAGACACTTGAGTAAATTCGATACTACTAAAAAAGTTGGATAAAAAATATAATAAAGATGATGTTACTTTAAAATTTTATTATAGTGATTGATTAATGTATGATATTCAAATCCTAATTTTAATTTTAGAATTTTCTTTTAATTTCATCAAATTTGTTCTCCATCCAACCACAAATGAATGAGAAGCGAAAATATTGTACACAGGAACGACCATTCATAAACAGAAGGTATAAAACTTGCATACGTATGTAAAGGTACATTATTCTTTTTATTAAGATAATTAGTACTCCTTCGTTTTTAAAAAAATAATTAAAGGTACAATTTTAATATGTGATAACAATAATGGTTATCTTTTTTTTCTCCCACCGAATCTTAATATTGTTCAAGAGTTTAGAGCCAATATATGGGGTTTTGAGTAGGAGTTTATGGGCCGTGTTAGATTTGTCGTGTGGGCAATTCAATACAAACAGAGTGAAAAAATCAAATAATTGAATTTCCTTAAAAAATAAATGAGTATACATAAAATATACTATCCCTGTTTCAAAATATAATATTATAATTGACTTAATTTGAGATATTTATAAATTTAAAATTGAGATGATTCATTAAAACTTAGTTAACAGAATAATGAATATTGTAATATATCTAACACAATGATAAATATTATAATCTATCTAAAAAGTAGTACTTATTATTATGAGATTTACTGTTTCACAAATTTTAATAAACCATTTTAATTTTAAATTTTAAAATATCTCAAATTAATTTTAAAAAAAAATCAATAACGATCTTACATTCCTCTTTAGAATGGAGGGAGTATTAAATTGGATAAATCCATAGATACATCATTTTAACTTCATACTTCCCGATACACAATCAAATATTTGAATTTCCTTAAAAAATAAATGAGTATACATAAAATATACCATCTCTGTTTCAAAATATAATATTATAATTGACTTAATTTGAAATATTTATAAATTTAAAATTGAGATGATTCATTAAAACTTAGTTAACAAAATGATGAATATTATAATCTATCTAACACAATGATAAATATTATAATTTATCTAAAAAGTAGTACTTATTATTATAAGATTTATTGTTTCACAAATTTTAATGAATCGTTTTAATTTTAAATTTTAAAATATCTCAAATTAATTTTAAAAAAAATTCAATAACGATCTTACATTCCTCTTTAAAATGGAGGGAGTATTAAATTGGATAAATCCATAGATACATCATTTTTACTTCATACTTCCCGATACACAGATCCAGAAGTAGTTTTGACAAAATTGAAAGTTGCCTATCTTTTTAGACCTTTTATATTCCCTCTAAGTTATTCTTTGCCAAAATTCTCTGTAAATAGTTTCACTTTCTCCGATATTTTCTATTTCACTCTCTTAGTCTTTGTATAATGAGAACCCTAATCTCTCCATATTAATCTTACGAATATCCCACATATTATTCATATCAAAATCGTTATCTTTTTTTAAAGAAATAAACATCACTTTTGTCGATCAACTATTCGCTAATAATATCGCTGGATTAAATACTATTTATCATTGACTATTTTGATAAGATTTTTCTTCGAATTTGATTATTCATTGCATTATTTTCTTTTAAAGATCAACAAACATGAAAGTATTTTCAGTTGATAACCCATACAATGTTTATTTTAGTTGAATAATTTTGGCTTATTCTTAGTTGATACTCAATATTTAAAGTATGAGATATTCATTTGTTATTGATATTTTTCTTAAAATACATACATTAACAAATGTTATTTTTTTTAATTAATTTCTACAATAGTGTACAAGTTCTGCCACTAAAATCAGAAATAAATATTAACTATACAAATATGGATATTGACATAGACGATTCACCTGATAACGAAAAGGATGATAAAGTAAAAAAGAATAAAAAATGGAACAATCAAATAATAGAAGAGCCCAAGTTACATATGGTGTGTTGACAATATTGATGATATTATGAGTATTACAAGAAATAAGGTTCACAACAAGGATTTAGAGTAACTAAAAGAAGTACTAAAAAATTGGACATAATGGTTTTAAATATTTCACAATTGTAACCCATAAATATGAAGAATCGAAGAAGAACTCAAAGATTACTTTAAAACTACATCAAATTCTTAAAGCAAGGTGTAAGACAATTTGTGCCATGTTATTGGAAGATGGAAAATGGGTATAACCACTTTGGATATGGGTTAAGTACAAGTAAGTCTCGTTTTTACCGGTGTAATCGGCATGTCAACCTATATAAAGAGGAGATTTGAGCTAAACAGTGATATTGGGATACCAATGAATAAAAGTTATAATTCACTTAGTGTTGAGGATGGAGAAAATGTAGTGCCTTGTTTAAAGAAAGATTGTGAAAAATATATGAAAATTTTAAAGAAGCTAAGGCTTGCTGAGAGTGATGCTAGTGCACTTCAAGGTTATTTAATTAAAGTTCAGGCAGTGGATTCTATCTTTTTTTATTTATGTGATAGACCTGGATGAAAAAGTTTGATCAAAAATTTATTTTGGGCGAACTCGAGGACTAGAGTTGCATATGAGGTGTTTAGACTAATAAATATGATATGTCGTTTGCTCTTTTTGTTGAAGTTAATCACCATAGACAATCCATACTACTTGGTTGTGGCTTGATATCGAATGAAGATACTAACACTTGCGTTTGTTTGTTTGATGTGTGACTTTCTTCCATGTCTATAAAAGATTCACACACTATTATCACTGATCAAGATAAAACGATAAAAAATATAGTTGAGATAGTTTTTCTTGCCAGTGCCCGTCACCGATGGTGTTTGTGGCATATAATGAAGAAGGTTCTAGAAAAATTAAAATGGTATGAACAATATTAATTAATTAAATTTTCATTATATAACGTTGTGTATGATTCTTTAAGTGTAGATGATTTTAAATTTAAATGGAAGGCAAGTAATAGAAGAATGAATGGTTAGAAGGATTGTATAATAAAAGGCATTGGTGGGTTGTTTGTTTCGTGAAAGATCATTTTTAGGCAGGAATGTCTAGGACACAAAGAAGTGAAAGTATGAATGTTTTTTGATAGATTTGTCAGTGCAAAAACTTCCTTAAAAGAATTTGTAGGCCAATATGATAATGTGTTAAGGAGTAAAGTGAAAAAAGAAATAGAAGCGGACTCTCATTCTTTGACTTCACATGTATCTTGTGTTACACATCATGCTATTGAAAAATAATTCCAAGAGGTTTATACCAATTCTATGTTTATAGAGTTTTAAAGAGAAGTGGTGGATGAAGGAATGTAATGTGATACTAGGTTTGTCGATTCTCATGACAAAATATTTCATTACGAAGTAAAATAGCTTTATTGTAAGGCTCCGAAATTATGAAATACACATTATTTTTCTTCACATATATTTTTATTCTGAAACAGTAAGGTGTTATATTGATAAAAGTTAACAGTTAAGGATGTTATATGTAAAAAAATAAATTATGTTGGACAATATTCGTTTTATCGGGGAATATTTGATTCGAACGATGGCTCTAAAATAACCAATCATTGGTGGATACCACAACGGAATATTGTCGGATATATAAAATGGCAGAAGAAACCTTTTTAAATAAAAATAGTCAACAGTGTTATCACTTTTAACTGTTAAAATACCGGTGATAAAATAATAGTAGCATACGATATTTTATAGTATTTTACTGTAGCACACGATATTCTACAATAGCACACAATATTACATAGTAGCACACGGTATTGCTGTGACGCCCCCAAATTCGAGTCTCTTGAACCACGGGTTCAGTGCTCACGATCCGACCTTATTCTAACTTCCACATCATAATCAATAGTATAATCGATAAATTTCGAAAATTTTAAAAAAACTTTTTATAACAACATTCAATAATATTCCATATCAATATTGATATTAAAACTTTATAAGTCTTGGGTTCCAAAATCGCAACCTTCATAAATCGTCTTTACTTTTTAAAATCATACGTTCTATGATTAATTTTTAATTCATTAACTATGAATATAAAGCTTCAACTACATCATGAAACTATTTCTTTTATACACTTTGGTATAACCCAGACAGTTTAAATATAATAAATTGAATTCTCAAAATAACAACCCAACTTCTTAATGTAGTAAGTCATCTACGTAATGTACATCATTTATAATATAATACCTCAACCGCAACCTATTACCTTACAACAACAAATATAATATTTACGAACTAGTTTCCAAAACGAATAACTTTTATTTGCAAACTTCAAAGGTTATCACAACTAGTATCGTTGGGATATAGTAAGTCGTTTTGACTTTGCACAATTCTACTAAAGAAAACAACAATATTTCGCTTAGTAACCAGCTTCAACGCCTCGATCTATAACTGCAAAATTTATTGCAAGAATGAGCACGACGGCTCAGCAAGTCTAACAGTAATCACCTTTCATGCTTCACATAATTCACATTGCATACATGGTTTATAGTTTACATACTTAGCAATTCTATATACATGCTTCTAGTTTATTATGCATTGTATATAAATCACACGTCAGGCTTTATCAACATATCATTGTGTACATATCGCATATCACAAGTAAATTGAGTTTCCATAACCCAATTAAATTTAGTCATAATTTGACTTCAACAAAACAAATAGCATTGTATAATTACAAATCACGTATTTCTACATACTCAGAACGATTTCATTATGATTCAGCACTGATCGCACATAATCAATATCAAGTTTACAAATAGAAAATAGGACTGAAAAACTTGCCTTGATTTTTGCGTTTATTGCTTTACGCGTAACAAACCCCCGATGTAATAATCTCAAACGTCGACTAACATAATTCGAACTAAAACCATCGTCGAAAAACCTATATATCATAACTCAGTTTAAAATGTATTCAATAATCTCGTTCGAAAATTAACATTCTTCTAAATTAATGTATTAGTTTTTTTTTTTTTTTTTAACAATGTTGTAATTCCTTTGTTACTTAACTATTTAAGTTTATTAATCCGTCAACATGTGATCTATAATATCCCAACACCTCACAAGTCCACTAGACATTCTAAAGTCTTTAGAATATTATTATAGGCTTTCCAACCAATTTTCACATTTTTCGGATTACCCGACAATTTTTTTGTAATTATTTCTATTTATAAAAATTATCATTTAATAGCTTGAAAACAAAAATAATAACTCAACATACTTTTATATCCTCCAAACACCATAAATATTAATATGATATTATTATAAGATTTTTCACAAAATTTCATAATTTTCCACCATTCATAGAATTTTCTATAAATTTTCACAAATTTTTAAATTAACTTTAAATAGCTTAAAAATACAATAAATACATCTTCGTTTCAATAATTTTCCAAAACTTTCCAGAAATTTTGAAATAATATTATAGGATTTTTCACCAAGTTTCATAATTTTTCACTATTCACGGAATTTTCTATGAATTTCCACCATTCTTAAACTAACTTTAAATGACTTAAAAAGTATAATAAAAACTTTTGTTCATCAATAGTTTTCAAAATATTTACAGTAATTCATAAATACTATCATAATATTACTGTAAATTTATTTCAGCCCAAAATTTATTTTCAGTAATTTATTTATAATTTTCAAAATGCTGAAACTTCAAAAATTCATAGAAAATAAACCGCTTGTCCGAAAATTACGAATTTTATGTCTATTTCACATGAAATTTAATTCTCTACAACTTTCTAGTACAAAGTTTCTTCAAATTCTAGCTGAAAAATAGCAGAAACAGTACTGCCGAAAAGTTTGCCGGTGGTGACTTTCCGGTCATCTTCTCCGGCGATCCAAAAAGTTTTCCGGCGAGGTTTCTTAGATTTTCTTGCCCAGATCTGCTCTCTAACATCTCATAAATTCAAATATGTAATTAATTTTAAATAAAGTTATCATTTTCATGTGTTAGCTAAATAACTTCATTTGGGCATTTTATCAAATACCTGCTTGAAAACTAGTTTTCTTTATGAAATTTGAATATAGAAATCCAATCTTCATAACCCAATCCTCCCTATGACTTTAGAACCCTTCATGGTTCACAATTCACAGCACAACCACCTTCCCGCAGCAACAATATCATCCAAGATTAACATACATTACATAAACATTACCATAAATTATTATAAAGGTGTAGGTATTTTAATTACCTTGCGTAGCTTTGTTGGATACTTGATAATAAACTTGGTTGCTAAAGAAAATCTGAACTTGCACTTCCTCTTCCACTTTCTATCCCAACCGTGACTTCTCCTTTCTCTCTATATGATATTGTCTTTTTCTTTTTAACACTTGGGTTTATTTCCCCCCGATTGTGCAAGAGTATAGAGGTTGGTACTTAAGGGATAATATTACCCCCCCTTCCGTCAGTTTTTTTTTTCCTTGGCCCCTAGACCCCAACATGGTCTAGAAAATCACCTCTTCACCTGCCCAAAATGGGCTGCTGAACTGCACTTCCAACTGCTACATGGAGCAGTTCACATGTCCCTTCTCCTCTGCACAAAACGTGTCCAAAATGACTTGCACAATCACTTCTCACCTACCCAGCCAGCTACTTCTCTTGGGGTTGCCGAAAGGCTCCCGACTTGGCCATTTGGTTGAACAAAACCACTCTAATACATATATACATAAACTATAAATAATATACATAATATGCAATCTAGCACTTCACATTATATATATACATAAATCCGTAATATGTATATATATAATTCTAATAGATCACAAATTGATAAATTATACCTTTATAATTATGTATAAAAGTTATTTTACTAATTACGGAGTTGATTCATAATCAATTTAACACTATTTGTGTAACGAATTAACTATTTAAAATAATTAATATTCTCCCATTAATTATTTTAATTTACTCATCTAATTTATACCATCAATATTGTAACCATTTAATATGCTCATTCCTTCCATAAATTATCTCAAACAATTGATTTATATATATTATATTAATTAATATTTTTAATCATAAATTAAATATTAATTTTATTTACTAATTTGACATCCAATATTTATTTAATAAATATTGGTCGCTCGGCCCATATTTTTAATTTACATCCATTTAGTATAATATTAAACATTATACTATTATATGTTACATTTAAATTATAGTAACATAGTTCATAACTAAATAAAAGAACATAACTTTCTTTATTCAAAAATCATATATTACCCCACTATTTAATTTGAGCCTTAAATATATTAAATTTATTTAATATATTTACACACTAAATTAATTAACTCAACTAATTAATTTAACAGTTAAAATAACTATTACATCTCATTATTCCAATATATGTATATATATATATATATATTTCACTCCTATATATATACATATCTAATTCACCTCAATTTGATATAATATTAAATATTACACCCTTATTTATGTTACATTTTTAATTAGTGTAACATAATCCTTAACATTAACTAAAAAAAAGAAAATAACTTTCTTTATTCAATTAATTAAAATTAACATATTCATCTACTAATAAAGATTAATGAATTACTTTCCTCATTTCATATTTAATTTATTTTTGTTTGGCATAATATAATATATATTCATTAATTCACTATTTTATTTAAGTGAATTAATTACACGTTTATGAAATTTAATTCATAAAGACTCCATTGCCATTCAAGGCTTACAAATTATATAAATTTATATTATAATCTTAACTCAATACCAATTAATTAATTACTAGTTTTAATTAACTATTAAATTTCCTTTTAACATAATTGTATATATTTCACATTTAAATATATACATATTTTATCCACCACACATATCACATAATTCAAAATAAATATATATTTTATTCATTTGACCCGTTTCGTCTTATAATAAGAATTTTTATATATATATATTAAATTCTTATAAAATATATTTGAAATTTCGGGTTGTCACAATTGCACAATATCTCATATTATTGATTTGATAAAACAGTTATTGCACATTATTCATCAATAATTGTTGATACACAGTATTTTGCATTATTGATTCAATAATTGTCATTACACTATATTTTATATCATTGAGCCAATAATTGCTATTATACTGTATTTTAAAATTATTGAACCAAATAATTGTTACAGTAACAAATACACAGTAAATTATATTATTAAATTAATAATTATCAATAACGTGTTCTTACATTATTGTTGAATTATTATTATCATTGTTTTAACATTACCTTAAATATTGTATTATTAGTGAGTATTTTGATTATTATATATAAATATTAAGGAAACATGTGGGCCCTCTGTGCGGGCCACATGAGGAATGAAAATAAAATTTTGCCGGAAGAAAATTTGGTGGAGAAAAGCAGCAAGGCTGCTATTGCTGCCAATGCTGAATTTTAAGGCTGGCGTGCAACACGCTAACTGCTTACCTACCGCACACAGTGCACTCCATTTTTCTATAAATAAGTTACTCAGCTGAATAGAAAAATCACACCTAAAATATAAAAAATTTATGTAAGCATTTTATGAGTATTTATCTAAGAATAGTAAGGTTATCTTGAGTATTTGTAAAGCAAAAGGAGTGCAAGAATTTCTCAAGTAGGTATTTTATTTAAAGAGTAGTAATTACACAAATACCTATTTCATATGGTATTTACAAATCTTCATTTAGAAGACTCTTATTTGAGAAGATTTATTTTAAAAGCTTCATTTGAAAGATTTATTTTGAAATATTATTTTAAAAATTATTTTTGAAGTTGTTATATTTTATTACACTACAAAAATTTATATTATATAAATATTTTTGATAGTTCATAATATATGAGTTATCATACACCATGACATTTATATGAGGCAATTACTAATTATATTATAAATATAGAGGCAGATCCACTACATTTAAAGCAGACTTTTTTCACATGTTAAGGTAAGGGATATCATTTTCTTTCATATTCTTAAACTTACTATGATAACTATTGTTCGGTAAAATTTTTGAAATGATTAATAATTTGTGTTTCATTTAATATAATTTCAATTGAACCTTCTTATTTATTTGAACCTTTCTATTGAACTTTAATCGTTATTTTTGAACTATGGATCTTGAATCCCATTCTTGAATTTGACTCCACATCATGTTGACAATTTGGACATTATTTAAATCTGCACAAAGTAAAATTATAAATTTTCGCTATTTATTGTTTATCATATTATTCTCTTTCTCCTGTCAATCATTTATATCACTATTATTTGTACTAATTATTAAAAATCAAGTTGTTGTGGATATATGTGGCATGTGACATAGATGATACGATAAAAGCGATATAATGGTGGTGTGTCTTTTAAGGCATGCAATGAATATTCTCTTTGGCCTGAGGTAAAGAAGAACTGTTATTTGGTATGATCATGACTAGTGGTATTTCAGATGATAGAGGTTGATGGTGATTTTTATGAAAAAAAGAAGCTAGTAGACATCATGATCTACATAATTTTTCTAATGGTTGTTGTTTTGCTGCAGTTGTTGATATGAACTTTGTTTAAGAATTTAACTGCAGTTGTTAAATTAAAATTTTTTGTTTATATTATTCTATCAGGAACTCAACTGTTGAAGGTTAACAATAATTTATTCATCATTATCCTAGTCATGATATTCTTTATTGGGCTATATGAGCTCACCCTTTTCCTTTTTGTTCAATTGTTCACGAAATGATAATGTAGCCAAGATTAGCGGGAAAAAGAAGAAAATAGAGTGATGGTCCGAGATAGTTACTATAGTAGTTTTCACTGTATTGTAAAAATAGTGTGACAATAATAGTGAAAACTTAGTTGTGTATTATTGAGCATTGTATTATAGTACGTTGTACTATATTATAATAGTTGTTGTGTATTTTGACGACTCAAGTTTGAGCTGCATGGGCCCAAATTTGGGACGGTCATATTTGTTACTTTGGAGAAAAAAAAATCATCCAAAATTTGTGAACTTCAAAGTTTGCTTCACCGAAAGGGAAGATAAATATGAATTTGATGTGAGGTGTAACTGTAAATTGTTCGAATTTCGAAGAATTTTATGTAAGCATATAGTTAAGGTAACTTCATTTTGAAAGGTTCATATTCAATTTACTGTTCCAACGAAATACATTTTGAGGAGGTAGAGGAAGGACATAAAGCATCATCATACTAAAGCTAAAGTCACTTATAATGTTTGAAAATACACGGAATCGGGACAGAGATATGACAAGGTGTGCAATATTTTTTTCGATGTTGTGGACATCACATATGACACTCAAGAAAGATGTGACCAACTTATAGATCAGCTTCTTGAACTGAAGGTGGAATGGAATACGAAGGATGGAGTTTGTGAAAAAAATCAACCTATTCAAAAGTCAAATGCGAATATGAAATAGCGGCTTAAATATTGGAAGCTAAGACTTATTTTCGTTGAAGAAGAACCGATGCAAGGGGCGTCCTCTTGATAAAAGGAAGACAGGTAAGATGGAACAAGTTCCACCTATTTTTCATGAGACACAAGAGAGTCATTATGAAAATATTAACTTGAATGTGAAGAATGATTTCCTTCCTTCATATTCGTGTGATTACTATTTTTACTTTATTAGTGAGCATTTTTAAGGGTGCATAAGTTGATAATTGTGCATATATTACTGTAAGAGTGTTTATCTGCTCTTTTTAAGTATTAGAGATTGGTTTAAATTTTGCTTTCATGGATCATAAATTTCAGAGGTATGAACTTACTTATTGTACATTGATGGTTCTTAAAAATAACTTGTCGGAATCCATATAAGGGAATGAACTTCTGAATCTTGGCAAGGTTTGGAATTATGGGTCTATAGGTGAAAGCGCTTTCAATATTGGCTAAAGAGATTTTTGTCTTGGTTTAGTTGTAGCTTTTTTTTTTTTTGTTGATAAACAGTCATAAGACTAAAGAATTTTATTATTTTAAAATATCCGAAACAATCAAAGGAAGAACTCTAGGATAAGTATCTTCCAACCAACAAAATAGGAACATAAAAATCAAACGCCTGAGCTAACTCGGCAAGACTTAGCTACCCTATTAGCTGTTCTACAAACATGAGAAAAAATCACCTACTCAAAATCACCAACCAACACGGCACAATCATGGACGATGGAGCTCAAATAAGATTGTTCAAAACTAGCATGGGCGAACCGTCTAATAAAATCACTTTCCACCAATTTTTTTTGAAAACCACACTCTTTAACAAAACAAGAAGGACTAAGAATCACAATAGCTTCACACTCCACATCTAAATTTTATTGAAATCTATCAATGCCTGCCCCTAAAATAGAACCCATATTAAGACAGCAGACGCTATCATGTATTTTTTTTTCTCTTGTAAACTTTGGATCAGTTTGTTAAGTGTTCTGAAATCATTTGTCTTTTGATTTGGAATTGGCAGATATGATTTTGATATGGGTGCAAACAAGTGATATATGTACTGTGGTTTTGCCATCCAGGGTGAGTGTCTGGCCCTGAACTCAATTTATGAATGTCAGAATTTCTAAATGGTATAATACATCCTTCTTACAGGTCGCTTTCTCTTTATTTTAGGCTTTGATCTTCCTGAGATTCGGTCATGTGTAACTATCTAAAGAATTAAATTGATTTATGTGTCTGAGCGTAATGAACAACGAATTGGTTGGTGGCAATTACATTCATGCACACTCTCATTTAAATTGTGGCTTCTACTAAATGATGATATTTAATCAAAAGTGTTAATACCAATAGGTGCACAAACAATTGAAAATTGCTATGTTTTAAATATAACATCAATTAAGTGCTGACCTTATATATATATATATATCAAGAAGTATCTTTATGCAACATGCACTACACTTAATTTTCTCATTTTCTTTTCCTTTACATTCTTAAAAAAGATCCATAATTCAGGAAGCTTAACCGTGTAATGCTCACTTGATCGTGATCGCATACACTTAATATAAACATATCAATTAATATAAATATATCAATAACCATGTCCACTAATAGGCACTAAATATTACCAAACATTCACAAAATATGCCAGGCTAAAGAAGCTTTTAGGATGAACTAAATTGATGAACACAATAATTGAATTTCATTTTATATACACAATAATCACAATTTACATGTTTACAAGTGGCATATTCCAGGTAATGAAAATATATATTTTTTGATACAATAGATTAATAGCTCAAACAACTACAAATAAGACGGTGTTTCAGTTTTTCTGTGTAGAAAAAACTTCAAGATATGGTTTCGACGCAAACAAATTTGCTTTGTATACAATCAGCCCCAACTCCCACTACTAAGCCTTAACTTTCTCTAGCCACAAGCCCTATGCCGAAGTGTCCAGCTATTTTCAGATATACATCACAAGTCAATTTCAAGACGTCCCAAGCAATAAAACTGCTCTGGTTGAAGAAATTGAGGAATACAATTTGGGTCCCTTCCACTGTTCCCTTCAAAGAGAGCAAGTATTCATATATAACATAAGCAACCAAAAAGGAAGAGGAGAAGATTATGATCAGATATGATGGCTACAATTGCAGTACAACAAACTATATCTTGATAACTATGGATATTCCCTAAATCTAAATTTTAGTCCCTTAAATATGACTCATATGAGTAGTAAGGTAGCCTTAATGTTTTTGTTAGAAAGGCAGTGAAAGGCATAAGAGACTTTTCCGAGCAAGAAAAATAATCACTCGGATAATTTGTAAATCCTAGATATGCCTGTTAGAGAAATAAGATAATTTAGGCCCTGAATGTAATTGTCATATTCGAGAAACAGTGTTACAGTACACACGTGTAGATGCATAGTTATTTCTTACAATTAAACCACAAAGATACAAAAGGACATAATCAAGTAATCCTCAATTAACTAAGCTGCAGCATAAACATTTGGAGCCAAACGTGGCTTAGCAAGTGCAAGCAACGGCTTAGCTAGAAAAAGATCACACTTTGACTCGGTGAGTTCAATTTTGAACACATTGGGAGGTACACTCCAAGTGAATGCTTGAAGAAGCCTAGCCAACAGCATAGTAGTCATGGTAGACCCTAGAGTCACGCCGGGACAACCACGCCTTCCGGTACTAAACGAAAATATTTTCAGTTCAGGATCAGAAAGCACCACATTGGAGCTACACCCGTTGAGGTGGCGCTCAGGCTTGAACTTGAGTGGCTCGTCCCAAGCTTTAGGGTTACGCCCGATGCCAGGGCGGCTGAGCAGCACGTGACTTCCCTCCGGGATGAAGTATCCGGCGACAGTGCAGTCCGCGATGGACACATGAGGAACGTTAAAGGGTGCAATAGGGTGGAGGCGGAAGGACTCTCTGGCGCAGGCCTTGACGTAATTCAGGTGTGGGATATCGGATTCTTGGACAAATCTGTCCCTTCCAACCACAGTGTCTAGTTCAATTGTGGCCCTTTCCAGTGTCTCAGGTCGATTTATCATCTCAGCAATTGCCCATTCAACGGCATTTGATGGATTGTCCACTGTTGCAATCATAATCTCCTGCAAGTGGTGAATTTTGGAAACCACTTAGCTTGAAACAATTTTTACACTAGCCTCTGACCAAATTATTTGGCGGAGATGCCAAACCAGATGATAGTTATAAATATCATCCGTTCAATTGTTTAGCGAACAGAGTACAGCCAACATTAACTTTGAATCTTTATCCAATATATGTGTGTGCGTGTGTGAGTTAGAGAGAGAAAATAATTGCATTCTATGAATTTAATTTAATTTTCATATACTTGCATGAATTACGGACAGTGAGATCATGACAATCTTAATATCGCATGTGTCAATGAATTAAATTTTTACCAGAATGGGCAAATAACATGTTTAGTATAGTATAGACAGGCCGGAGTATATATAATTGCATTTTATGAAATTAGGTTACTAATTTTGCATGGAGTTGCATGTTGGACACCTCACAGTTCAAAACTGCAGTGGTCCAACTATAAATTAAAATTAATGGGAGAGGGCAGGGGCCTCTGTGAGAGAGGGAGAGTCTTACAACAATTTGAGCCTTTATTTCTTGTGTGGACAAAACTCTGTTGCCATTCCCATCCTTGAGGCTGATGAGTACGTCAAGCAAGTCCTCTTCTCGATTCCTAATACCATTTTCCCATAATTGAACCCTCTCGTCTATTAAGGGATCTTGGTATTTCCTCACACTATTAACAGCATTTTCTATGATCTTTTCATGCCCGTCTAAATCAAAACCTCTCAAAAATGGGAAATAATCAGATACACAGAAAGAATAGAGGTAGCTAAGAATGGTAAACAGGGCGGCGATATGCTCTACTTCTTCACCACCCGGTCCACCATCTTCCATTCCCTCCCCAAAAAAGCTAGTTCCGAATATCATCTTTCTTATCACATTCCCACAATAATGCTGCGCAGCCACCCTCACATTCACTATGCCGCCTTGGTTATAGACGTATCGAATGAGGTGATCTGCTTCTTCAACTCTTTTGCTATGCATCCACCGGTGTCTTGATGATGAAAACAGCTCAGAAGAGAGAATTCTCCTCATTTTCTTCCATTGTTCCCCAAAAGGACCGAGGGCCGCTGTCAAGTAACCGTCAGCAGTGACATCAGCGGCCATGCAAATAGGCCTTGAAGCGAAAATAGCATCGTTTCGCTTCAAGAACTCGCAGGCGATTTCGGGATTTGTCACGGCATAAACGTTGGTTCTTCCGAGGCGGATGCAGAGTATTTCGGTGTTCATTTCGTCCATAAGCCTATGTATCCATCGAAAAGTAGGCTTGTTCATGAGCATTTGCGGAAGGCATCCCAGGTAGGGCAAAGCTGTTGGGCCCGGAGGAGTTGAAACTTTGGTGCTTTTCTTTTTCAGCGTTTTGTATTTCATCAAGAGTGGAAAAATCAAAGTGATGAGAAGAAAAGAGAAATAGGCTAATAAATTTGATGGAAAATAAAGTCCCATCCCCATATCAAAAAAGATTGAGGATTGATCAGGTATGGACTTGTTTTCCATTCTGCTCTAGTACTGCAAGTTTAGATATCTCGCTCTCAAAATTAAATTTCAATATTTGTTACTTTGTGTTGTGCCTTGTTCATCTAAGTTCATGTTATTATATAGTGGTTCCATGAAGATCTTAACATCAGCACGTTATCCTAACTAGTCCAAAGTTAATATTATGACAAAGAATTAATCTTGTAATCAACAACTGAACTTTTGGGCTTAGGCAATGACAAAAGTGTCCCCCAAATTCAGGGATGACTCAAGACAATTTGGGACTTAAAATGATATTTTTTAATGAAGCGTTCTATGTTTGATACATCATTCATTAACTTTTATAGTCAAATTGATCATTTTTCAAATCAATTATTCTTATTATTATTTAATATATATGTAAAAAACCTATAAACATTATAAACGTACAATGAGTATCTAAATTAAACTGCTCAACTAAGTTCATGTTATGGAACAGTATTCCAATCTCTTATCGGAATACGTGAGATGATTTAATATATATATGTGTATATATATATATATATATATATATATATAAACTCAAATTGTTATAATTAACATTTTTAATTATGATATTTTAAATGAACATGTGCAACTAAAATCACCTTAAAAAATACTCCCTCCTTTCCATTATATAGGTCGTTTTAGAATTTTTTTTTCTTTCCAAAATATAAGTTGTTTTACATATATCTAGGAGAACAAATTTAATCATTTCCTATTCTATCCTTAAAGATGAAATAATTAAGAGAGAGAGAAGGAAGAGTAATTAATGAGTGTATGGGTAGTAACGAAATTTCAAACCAACATTAATTACCTAACATTAGTATTAATGACATTTCTTAATATGTGTAATCATGTCTTAAACGACTTATATAATGGAAAGGAGGGAGTACTTCTAAGACAGTATATTGAATATTGATATGCTATAATTTAATTTGATCCCGCATGTTACGTGATGTTATCTTTTTCCGAACAAGTCATTGTATTTGTCCAAATTAATACTACGTTAATCACGAGGTCATGACAATACAACACATGAGATTTATTTTTTCAACTTTGGAGTCATACGCAACCTCTTTGAAAGTTATTGTTCATGCGAAATTATCTCATTTTCTGCATGCAAAAAACATTATCGTACTCTTTTTGGTGAGGTTGAACAATAAGTACTCTTTCTTCTTGCTATATTAAATGAATGCAAATGGTTTTTCGGGATCAAAGCGGTGGTGCGTCAAACTAACGTGCACAGGTTAATCTAAACTCAATGCAAAATTTTAGTGTTTTCATAAAATAAATAAATAAATAATAATAATAATAATAATAAGGAGAAGGTACAATAATATATATATTGTCCGTTGGGTGTTTGAATGTGAAAGATGGAAACTAGTCCGTTGGGTGTTTGATTATGAAAGATGGAAACTAGGTACGTATATGGGAGATGAATTGGTAAATGTTAACAACATGGCCGGTGGTCAGCTTAACAACGAAAAGGGAAGACACGTAGTCAAGGGAACAATTAGGATAAAGGAAAGAGAAAAGCTTGAAGAGAAAGGAATAAACCATGTGTTCAATACACAATAAAAGGGAACGGTCATTTCGCTTGAGCCCTTGTACAACTTAAAAATTAATGCCAAGTTCATATTGAAAAAATGAAATGGAAAAAAATAAATAAAAAATATTGTATTTGATAATTATTTTGGTAGATAAACTATTTCAATTGAATGAAAACTTATTTCATTCTTTTAATTTTCATTCCATGTAAGAGATGGTAAAATAAGATTCATTTCAATATGTTAGGATGGACTCATACTTCAACGGGTTCGAACAATAGCCGTCAGAACAGAGTAGTCGAAAGTCTTAACAGTAGCCCAAGTGTTGTGTACTTGGGATTTGTGATTTATTTTATCATTCCAATTTTAAATTTATCTAATATTTTGGGTCTCATGTTTGAATCCATATTATAGTAATAAGGGTTTTAGTTGCTATATAAATCAATATTTGATATGTTAATTATTGTAGAATGTGTGCGATATATTAATAAATATATTAAATATGCAAGATTAACCACAATTTAATGAATATCACGTGTCTTTTAATTTTCAATTACTTATTTTTTGAGTGATTGTGTCTTAGATTAAATCATAAATGTAGGAATGGTAATGAGACGGGACGGGAGGTAGGCGGGGATTACACATCACATCCCTTCCCTGGTGGTATAAATATTCCTCATTCACCATTCTCCACGAGGATTAAATCCTAATAACCATATCAATCCCCATGAAAATTTAAATCACTACAGCACTTTGCAAGTTTTTTTGTGATTTTTTTTTTTCTAATTTCAATTATATTTACAATATTATTATGCATGCATGCATGAAATAGAATTATATACTTAAGGCATACTCGATAAAAGTAATAAAAATACAATAATAATAAAAAAATTAAATCATATGTGTGTATGTGTGTGTATTAGGGGTGAGCATGGTGCGGTTTGAAGCCCAAACCGCACATGAAACCGCTTAGGTGCGGTTTGATAAATTCAAAACCGCAACCGCAACCGCTTGTGATTTGTGCGGTGCGGTTTTGAACCGTGCGATGCGGTTTCATTTGGTGCGGTTTCGGTTCCAAAACCAACACATAAACTGATGCTTCGAATTTATACAGCAAAAGGAGATTTGATTCAAATAAATGTTTGTTTATATTCCTAATGAATTCAACACAGAACACAAACTCTAGCAGACTAGTTTGGCAAGATTAGTTTGGAGACTCTGCACTATACCAAAAACTGCAAGCAAGCACACTGGAATAAATCAATACTGCAAGCAAGCACACTTATAACTGTGTTGATGTTATTGACAGATAAATCAATACCATTGGCACAAACCAATAAATCAGTAAATGTGATCTAGGACGACTGCAAAGAACACGACAAAGAATGAATTAAGTTTTATTAGATAAAAGCAAAGAAGCAGGGGATTCTTCATTTTTCCAACGAGCTGCAGTATCTCAGCACTGGATACTCTAGTTCTCAAGAATTATGAAAATTAACTAGTTCGCTCGCCCAGTTTCAAACGATGCCACGATTAAAAAATCAAACTATTGTATGCTGCCAAGATTTCTGCTTCAATTGGTCCAACCAAGAAGCAAATCAGCTTGGTGGTTGATTTCCAACTGATCTAAACATTTAAGGAAAATTCTGCACACTATCCCACCTTGTTGAATTCCGAACTGTATGAAATATTTTGAAAAGCAAGATGATTGCCAGAAGTGTCATGCACATGAGCATCATTATTGTATCAGAAGTTCAGGAAATATAAACCAAATACGAACAATTTGAATATTATCTCAATTATTATATTGAAGTTGATCAATTATCTTAGTATGTTATAAATCATAATACAACTTTTAGATTTAGAAGCTCATGCCTCAAAAACTATACATTAATTGTTTATATCATGAGCTTTGAAAAGGTAACATATGAATAGCAACCATTGACATAAGCAAGAGACTTCATATAAATACATATTAAGGAAATGTAAATTAAATGTAACTTATGTAAGTAAACAGGTGTATCATGAATTTTTAAAGGTAATATATGAATACTTGAATAGCAACCACTGATAAAAGCAAGAACAATAGGTGCAGACTTACTTTCAGATAAACAAAATTAGCATTTACACAAAGGGCGAGATTACTAGGAAGAGTCCATGGTGTAGTTGTCCATGCCACAAATGATGCACCATCTGAATCATCAACAACTGGGAAAGACACCATTATCTTAGGATCAGGTACTTCCTGTACATCATAGGGAATGTAAAAAGTAAAATCTACTAAAATCTACTACAATTTATACAATTTATAGAAGAAATACGACAATGAAAAAATTAAAAGTAATTACCATTGTAACAATATGATAGTCTAGAAAGTGAAAAGTAAGGGACAGACCAAGCATCCATAAAGTATACAAGATCATATTCATTATCCATCTACAAATAAGAAGTTCTCCCACAAATTATAGAAAAATATAATTTTAACAAGATCATTCTTTCAGCTTGTTTGTTATTATCACAAATTCAATTTCAGCACCAACTACAGTAATTAACAGCAATTATAACATTTTGTAAACACAAATTTCAACTATAGCTATTAGCGATAGTAGTACAAGTAGTTGAGTAAGCATGTAAGACATTTTCCTCTACAAACCTTATAATTTGAATTAGCTTCGAAGTTGGACAGTGGAGTTTTGCAGCCAGTGCTATAAGGCATAACCTGCAACAAAACTAACATCCATCATAACATGCTAACAATATATCCATCTTAACTCATCACGTCATATAATTTCAATTCAAATTTATGAACCTCTCACTCTTCAGATTTTTCCACGAATGAAATTGTAGAAGATAAAACTAATTCCACAACTATACAAAGACCTAATTTATAAAACAGAAGACAAACTATAAAATATAAACCTTACAAAATCATTTCCATATAGCAGCATTAGTTTCAAAAACATTTCAATACCTATTTCGAGGAATCAAAAGTGCATAGACCTATAGTTAACCAATTCAGATTACAATAATAACTCATCTAATATTTAACAAACTTGGTTCAGAAAAACCACAAAATATGCTTAGACAACAAATGAAAAATGGTGAAAATGAAAAATAATCATACCATGACAGTGTGACACTTTGCCAGGTCCCTCTTTCGGTAAATGACTGAACGCAGCCTCCACTGACTTCTTCAGCTCTGCCACTGTAGCTGTCTTCACAACTTCAATTTCTGCAGGACCAAAATTCATCCCAATCCAAAAAATTTAAATGCCAAATTGTCAATAGATAGAAATATAACTGTTTATATACTAAGAAAATATGTATTCATTCAAAAATCTAGATAGAAACAGAGAACTAGGGTTTCAAAAATTACCGAAAGAAGAGTCATCCAATTTTAGAACGGTAAGCTTGAAGGGCTTCTGAGGGATCTTATCATATGAAGAACTCTTGCGAGATAAGCTATCAATGATGAACAAAGTAGAGAATGGAACGGCGAATGTTATCGATCCTTTCCTTCCGCACGAATCCCTACGGGGGAAATCGTTCTTCTGCTCCAAAATTTCCATAACTACAAAATTTGATTCACCATTTAGCTTCTGTATGTGTGTGTTTGTATATATATATATATATATATATATATATATATATATATATGAATTTGTGTTGAAGAGATGAAGCTTTGAAGAGAGGAGGAAGAGGCGCTGTAGTGAAGAGACGAGGAAGCCAGAACTGCGAATGATTTTAGGGTTTGGTAGTGTTTATATATAAAACTCAAAACGACGTAGTTTTATTTCTCAGCAGGCCATCAGGTGCGGTGTGGTTTTACCGGTGCAGTTTGGACCAAAAACCACACCCAACCCGCAATTTCGGTTTTTTAACCACTTTAAAACCGTCGTACACGCCGCAACCGTTGGCTCAGTTTTAATTGGTGCGGTTTATGCGGTTTTCGACTCGGTTTCGGAGGCAAATCGGTTTTCTGCTCACCCCTAGTGTGTATATATATTTATATCCAAATCTGTCTTTGAAATATTAAAAAATTATTTCATTCTTTCCTCTATTTTTTTCTTTCGGTCCAAAAGTAGCCTAAATATACTGCAACTCAAATGCGTCATGTGAACATTAACCTATGAATGTTAGGTCAACATATATATTTTGGTCATGTTGTTAATGTGAGATCGTTCGGATTCTAAACAGTTTAACATGGATATATTTTATTCAGGTTGTCTATAAAAATTAATTGTATCAACATTGATTACGCAAATATTATACAATTAAATTCTCAACTATATAAATATAATTCTTTTTAATCAAAATCTTTACCTGTTAAAATTGGTGGTTTTAAGGGTTAACAAATTAAATTTAGTAAAAAAAAATAATTAAATCACTACCATGAATCAAAGCCATCCAATAGTTTAGACTCGAAAGTAAGGCAAGGCGAGAGGCAGGGGTAGAACTAGGAGTGTTCAACCGATTTTTTCGGCCTGAATCGGACCGGTACCGAAATTAATCAAATTTCAGTACTGAAACCAGTACCAGTTCTACCACTATACCGAATCGGTTAGCCAGTTCGGTACCGGTAAAAATTAATTAAAAATCAAAAATTAATATATTTATTATTTTTATTTTTATTAATTTTATTATAATAATTATCATTTTCATTATTTTTATTATAATAATAGTAATAATTATTATTATTATTAATATTTATTATAAAAAAAATCGATACAACCGGTACGACTCGGTATTTACGGAACCATAAAAAGTCGGTATCAAAACCGGTACCGAAAAACTGATATATACTAGTTTTTTTGTGCCGATACCAAACCGGGTAATTTTGAATCAAACCGTCCGGTTCGGATTGGTCTGAAAAATCAAAAAATTGAATTTACCGAAATTTTTGAACAGGCCTAGATAGAACATCAAGAGAGGTAACTTTAAATTTTTCATGGGAATATGTGATGCAACTTTTTGGTAAATCTGGCTGGACTTTTGCTTTAGTAGGTCGTATAATGAATTATCAAAGCCCAACAACTAATGTAGATTTAGATATATTTGGGCCCTTTTCCACGGTAGTGGAAACCAATTGATCAAATATTATTTGTAAATCAGAACAGTATCGATGAAGAAATCTCGTTGTTATCTTGTTTCTTTTTTGGATAAATATTTCTCTCTATCTACCGTCTAAAAAGAATTAAGAGAAAGATTTTGTTATTGGATCAACCACTAACTTTTGGACCAGAAAATAGGTATATTATCCGGGGACCAAATTCACTATAACAAAATTTTCATGTATCTCTATTACGAGGTCTATAACGATATTTTTTAGGGTCTATGACAACGGTTTGTCCCGTCATCGTAGTTCTATTTTATGGCGACGAGACAAATTATCGCCATAAATCTTAAAAATCGTCGCAATAAGTCTCGTAACAGAGATATAAAAAAATTTTGTTACAGAAAATTTAAAACCTATTTTCCAACCTAGTCTTACAGTGGTTCAGCCCAAACTTTGATCAAAAAAAAATATTTTGGGCCTTTTGTTTCAGCTGAAACTAATTAGGATAAATGACCAAACTGTTCTCTCAAATATACGTCGAAATTAATTTGTATGATTATCGTCGATTGCTATCTCAAAGTATATTAAAAAAATAATTATACTTTCCTTTGACTGATCTGATCAACTTCCGTTCGAAATACGCCATGTGTCAGTTATACATGATTTTAATAATATTTGACTACTCATTGACTTTTCTTATACATACCAATAGTATATGTCATTTTTATGCACATAAAATATGTAACTTGAAAAAAATACATTTACTTATTCTTATTGTGAAATACTTTAATTTTAATTAGAATAATTAACTTAACCCTAATAATTAAATGAATATAATAAATATTAACTAGTAAAGCTAAATACTATTAAAACTATACAATAACTAAAACTAATTATTACTTAAATAAGGAGTATTTCAAAAGAAAAAACTAAATAATATTTTGAAGTAAATAAGTACTTCAAAAACAAAACTTAGGAACCCAAAACCCCAAATCAAATGAACGGATCAAATGATCTATTCATTCTCGGCTTTAGAGTTCGCCGGCAACGGTGGAGCCACCGCATGCAATCTTCGTCATGTTCTTCATTTCTGGTGCGTACTCGTCTTCATCTCTGCCCTCTTATTCATCTGTTCTTGAAACCCAAAAGCGGTCGATCTGTAATGAGAGAATTTTGGGTTAAAATTTTAATTGATTTTGAATCTAGGCAAGATGAGGAAAGTTGATGGACAACGGCGACGGAGATTGGCTTTGAATTTAGGGATGAAACCTTACCCTTTGTTTGCTACCACACTCTGAATCAACCCGAGATCTATACGTAGTGCAATTTTTCTTCTTCTTTTTTTTTTTTTGGTGTAGGGACGGAAATTCCAAACCCAATAAAGATTATAAGGGTAAGATAGAATTAATTAAGGACATTGGTTGGTGAATCTCCATCATATATAATAATTGATTACTTGAAATAATTTAAAATTATATTAAATTAATATAAATAGTTCAATCTCAAATATCTTATATTGATAGTCCTAAATCTCACCTTTCTATGCTTGTGTGTGAGAAATTAAGTGGAAATTTAAGTATAATTTACTTTCCTAGCCAAAAAGAGAATCTTTAATCCTTTTATATGGCCTTGCAAGATGATTAGATCACCATTTTTGTTGATCGAGCATTTGAGCTTGAAAATGTTGTCTGATAATTTAAGCTTATCAATGAGTTGTACATTCTTTTATAACCTAAAATCCAGTTCTTGTTACAAACAAAGAAGAAAAATAATGTTGCATCATATTCATCCCAAAATAAAAAAATTTACATTTTTAAAACAGCGAAGCTTTAAAAAAAATTGTTAAAATCTCGTTTGGTCCATCATAATTTAGATAATATTTATGTTAGCTTAAAGTTATAGGGATCACTTTTTAACTAATGTATTTAAATAGAGTGGGTTATCTCATTTTAACAATGTAACTCTGATTTGGTACACTATAATATTTGTACAAACATTGTATAGTGACATGATTCCTCTATATTATAAAATAAACAAGTTTATATATATAAAAATCAAATATTATATTTATTTATATTATTAAAAAAAAACATAACATAAATTTTACTATTATTTTTTATTTTTTAATAAAATAAATAAATATAATATCTAATATAATATTTAATTATTATGTATTTATATTTCTTCTTATAAAATTGGGCCTACTTTTACACACAATATGCATGTAGGACGATTTATTTTCGTTCTTCCAAAACATTACGTTACAGTGACACTCAAAGAAATGGCAGCTACGGAGTACTTTACAAATTTAAATTATTACAATAAAAAAAACATGTTTTCAAGTTCGACGCAGGGAGAGAAATAGCTAGATCTACTGTGGAAAAATTATTAAATATTTGTCATATGGTATCTCATATTATTCATAAATTATTATTTTAATACTTAATTTAAAATAAATTATTTTATTTTAAATATTAAAATAATAATACGTAAATAATATAAGATATTATGTGATACTTGTTTCAAAATTATTAAATAATTAGCTGTTAATTTGTTAGTCAAATCATTATCATCCACAAGAAACACGTTACCTGCATCGTTTTTATGAATCATGAGTATCCTTGTATTTCTGCCAATAACAAGAAGTTAATGTTATGTTTCCTTGATTGAAGAAACTCAATTCTACTTGTGGAGTTTGTTCAAGAGGGTCAAGTAGGGGTTTATAATGCTCGGTTTAATGCGTAAAAAAATAATTAAATTATTTAAATCGGTTATAAAAAATTAAAAATTAAAATCATTAAAATTTTTATTCCGTAATTGGTTATCGGTTTATTTAATTATCTATTTAATCGATTATAAAACTTAAACATAAAGAAAAAAGTTAGTGTATATCTTTGTAATATTAAAATATTTGATTTAAATTATTTACAACAATAAGGACATGATCTTTTTCATTCATATATCAAATTGTTGTTTACATATACAAACAATAAGCCAAGGTTGCAAAATAGTATTTACATGACTATCTAATTTCAATTTATAGAGAGAAAAAAAACATACAAGATTCATTTCATCATAATATGAAACGGGAGTTCAAATTTTCTTTCTAGTGTTCCAATCATAATTAAAATTTTATTAACGAGTATTTTTCGAAATACTTAACATTGAAAAAATAATTTAATATTTAGGTTCGATCGGTTTCGGATTTTAGTATTTAAACCGAAACCGATCGCTATATCTTCGGTTTATTTATTTTTATTTATTTCCAGTTCATTAATTTTATATTTTTCAATTTGATTCAGTTCAGTTTAATTCAACTTCGTCGATTATTTAATTATTTTCAGTTTACTTTTCACTTCGGGGTAAAATATAAACTTTATGTGGTCACGTCTAACAAGATATTCCTAAAATACAAGTAAATATTTTCTTTGCAACAGCTACAAATCCTTAAATATAAGAGTGTTTCTATCTCATTTTTCACGTGACTTTTTTGTTTTTTTTATCGCAATAACTACACATAAAAAAAATAAAAAATAAAATTGGATTAGGTTCTAATTTATGACAGTTATTCTTTAATTTCTCCTAATATATATCCAAGGACACAAATATTAATTAGTTTTAACGACACAATTAAGCCGTACTTTCTTTTTGCCTACCCCAATCCAACAAAGAGAAAGACACGTGGTAATATGAAGATTATATTACTATGTCCTCTAAGCTACTTTTCTTTCTCCTCTAAGATACTTTTCTTTATTCCAATAAATAAACTAAGTAGTGATTCGCTCATGTGCCTAATAAAGATCAAGCTGCCCTCTGTTCTCTGATTTTTCAAAGTTTAATATCATATTTCGATCGATCGAAAGAATGAATGTAAGAATATAATGACTTATTTTTATAAAATAAATTAATTATATTTTGTTATTTTATTAAAATAAAATTGATTATTTTTGTTTTTCCTAAATTTATAATTTTATAAAGAGAATAAAATGACTCATTACAAATAGAGTGAAATAAATTATTCTACTCTTTATTTTATTTTTATCTTATTTTATTCTTTTATCTATTTTATTTTTTTAATTCAAACACAGAATAAGCTCCTTTCTTCTTTTTCTCTTCGATGACTTACGACATATTGTCAAAGTGAGAAATACTCCATCGAATTACCCACCCATGTTCTTAAACAAACAATTTTATGGCTTTTCGGGAAATGACATATGAATAATGTAGGAAATCTCTGTTCGTTAAAAAATGACAGTTTACCATCGTGACATACCAAATTAATAGTCCTACTGTGTACTAAAAAAACAAAAATTAACGTTTTTTCTTTAAATATTTTTCAAGAAATAGACACAGCTAATTTGTGTAAAATTATAACTAAGTTAATTATTTGTTCGTTCTAAATTGTAAGATCATTATTGCCTTTTGAAAATAAATTTGATACATTTTTAAACTCAAAATTTGAGATGATTTATTAAATATTATGTAAAAAATAAAACTTGTAATGAGTATTACTTTTGAGATAGTTTACAATATTAATAATTATATTAACTAAAATTAAAAGAATTCATGTCAATTCTAAGTTTAAAAATATCATAAGTTCACTTTAAAAATATCAATAATGATTTTATATTTTGAAACGGAAAAATATTACTTAGTTACATTCGTGTTTGGTGCCTTTTCTGTTTTACATTAATGCCCAAACATGTGGAAGGAATTTGAATGAATAAAAGAAAAAGAGGAATATTGATAGACTCTACGGCATGTACGCTTATGTGAGGTAATCGTTGCCCGATCGTTCTAGCAATTGTTGGAAGAAGGAACACCAATGATACCTTGACCCGTTATTTATATATAAGCAAGAACCTTGATATAATCATTATTGATGTATGGTAGAATGACGTTACAATCAATTATAGACTATTGATTTATAAGTCGATAAATTGAACGTTACAGATTATTATGATAAGTTCAAGTACTGATAAGTTTTGATAAGTTCTGATAATTCGAAAAGAATCAAAAGAGAAAACTATAACAATTTTATTATTGAATAGCTTATGTATTTTACATTAGCTTTATATCCCTATTTATAATATTACATGAAAATTTTAAGAAACCCTAATTACTTTAAAGCTCCTAATTGCATAAGGAACCAATTACATATCAAACTATTAAAAATCTGCTGAAATAAAAATTTACATTAAAAGTTAAGCTTATCCTTACTGCTCCTTCGTGTTTACCCGTGAGAAGCTTCTAGAAAGCCCGGTTTTTGCCGCAATTTAAAGTTTTGAGAATTGTCGAGCTTTGTAGGAATTGGACTTGCCGAGGTTTGCTAAATGAATTAGCCAAACTCCTATTCGAATTGGGACAAGCATTCTGCCGAGATTTAGAAACCAAATCTGTCATCTCTAGAATTTGTCTTGCTGCAGATTCTGATTAAAATCCAAGCTTGAATTGGATTCTAACTTGCCATGTATGCACACTAGAAATCTGCTGTTAAAAGGAATCTTTAAACTGCCCATGAAGCTATCGTTAATTTAATTCCTAAAGTCCTTAAGATTTGCCCAGAATCCTAGCTATCTACTGGGCTGCCGAGTTCCTTGTTTTTGAGCCTTGAGAAGCTGCCGAATCCATGCTGGAATTGGCTTCCTAACCTGTTGAAATTAGGCCTTCAAAGACCTGCAGTGTATTGACTTTTAGCTGCTGGACTCCTAGCTTGTTTTGACTTGCTATAAATGCTAAATTGGACCTAGTTAAGCCTCCCTTTGGCTGCAAATTTGTATCAGTTTCAGCCAATTGATTTGAAAGTTATAGATTCATTTTCGTTTGACGTAGACATGATCAGGATCGTGTAAAGGAAGATAAAGAAAGACATGTAAAGGCTTGTAGAAATCAAGTTGAGGATGCAGCCTATTGCAACTTTGATTCTACTGGAAGTAGCGTCAATTTGAAGAGAGACACTAGATAATAACTATGACATAACTTTTAATTAGCTAGCTACCTGTGACAATCCTTTTGGGAGGGAGGGAACTGTATCTAACCTGTATGCACAAATATCAAGAAGGTGCTTATTCCCTCCCTTGTGTACTAACAAAATAATAGTTCAAATTTTTATAGTAACAAAATAGTTTGTATAAGTTTAAATTATGTATTTAAAAAAATATCAAGAGAAAAACAGTAAAAGTTGAGTTTCTACATAGATATATTCTCAACAATTACAAATGAAAAAGAAAATGAGAAGGAAAAAAACACAGCCACAAGAAGTACATGATGTCCCATATGTGTTGACGTATCCGCCATTAATAAAGTTTCGCATCAAACTACGAAGGAAAATATTAAAAATATGTAATATTATTGAATTAGTAACTTTTTGAATTAAGACGTGATTTTAATTAAATAAGTGTATATGTGCCTGTAATATTCTCAATAGTTGGTATTAGAACAATGACTTGCGCTCTTGTACAGCAAGGGCTGAGTGATTGATTAATAAAATCCTACGTATGAACACAAAGGATAAAAATCTAAACTGTTCAAGTTAGATGTGATTCAATATACTCCTCGGATAAAAAATTAAACTGTTCAAGTTAGATGTGATTCAATATACTCCGTATGTCTCATAATAAATGTCCTACTTTAATTTTTATGGTCAAATTAATTATATTTAAAATTAATAAGTATTATAAAAATTAAAATTTATGTCAATAGATTATGATCATAATAAACTATGCAGAATTTATTTCTTTTACCAAGTTTCGTGATTTAAATATTCTATATAAATATTTATAATTATTAATCTTTAAAATGATCAAATTTAACCATTAAAATTAAATTAAAACGTTTATTATAGAATTGACGGTGTGTATATATATATATAGGCCTCGAATTTTCCAACATTATGAACCAAAATAAAATGGGATGCATCCTCTTATGGTCTGCCAAGTGTATGACAGAAAGTTTTGCTTTTGTTAATTTTAACTTAAAAGGATAAAGAAAAATGAATAAATCGTATAATAAAGGTTCTCTAAAAAGGCATATATTCTCCAACTTTTGATAAGCAAAAGCATGGGGATTTCTGTAATGAATTCTTAGAGATTCAAATCTACAATTCTTCGGTATATTTAATCAAAAAAAGGTAAACCAACTTCCCTCTCAAAAATTCTCAATTACACGATTAATTCCTCTTCACAGCCCAATTTTGAACCTAACAAACCAGCTTTATTCGGTAGATCAAGTTTAGCTACACTTCAATAATCTACCTGAAGCACGCAATAAACTAATTAATATATATATAATGATACATATACTTCTCTAGGTTTTCAAACATTGCTATGCTATAAGACATATTCCATGCCTAATTCTTAATTATTAATTTATGGAGTATATTAAAGACCCAAATATTTTTTTTATTAGAGTTGGGACATCTCCACTCCTTGGAAATAGTAAATACTTTTTGACAGCTTGTTAGGATTAATTACCCCGTAACAATAATAAAATAATTAGCCTTTCCTTCAGTTTCCATGGTAAAAGACAACCAAAGAAACAAACAC